>CAUYLG010076503.1:0-15767 GCA_963573385.1 Cacajao melanocephalus
CCTCCCAAGTAGCTGGGATTATAGGTGCTTGCCACCACACCTGGCTAATTTTTTTATTTTTAGCAGAGATGGGGTTCACCATGATGGCCAGGCTGATCTTGAACTCCTAACTTCAGGTGATCCACCTGCCCCAGCCTCCCAAAGTGCTGGTATTATAGGCATGAGCCACCATGCCCAGCCAAATATCTCTTTTTTTTTGAGACAGGGTCTCACTGTGTTACTCAGGCTGGAGGGCAGTGGCATAATCTCAGGTCACTGCAGCCTTGACCTCCTACACCCAAATGATGATCCCACCTCAGCCTCCCAAGTAGCTGACACTACAGGCACACACCACCATGCCCAGCTAATTTTTTATTTCTATTTTTGTAGAGACGAGATCTCACCATATTGCCCAGGATGGTCTCGAACTCCTGGACTCAAGTGATCCTCCCACCTTGGCCTCCCAAAGTTCTGCAGTTATAGGCATGAACCACCATAACCAGCCTACAGAATATCTCATGTGACTTCAGCTTATAGCTTTATGTTCAACACACATTACATAAAGAGACATCAAAAGTACTAAGCTGTGAGATCCAGAAGCCAAGTGAGTCCCAGATCATTCCAGCCTCTTGACAGTCACACTTTTCTATATAGTCTCTTTCCTCTTCATATCAGGGTTGTTCTATGTGACCAACAGAATACAACAAAAGCAATTGATCGTCGCCTCTGAGGCCAGGTCATGAACTGTGGCATGGCTCCGCTTCTGCCCCCTCTTGGGGATCACTTGCTCTGGGAGAGGCCAGGTACCATGTTGTGAGCAAGTCCAGAGGTGAGGAACTGAGGCCTCCAGCCAAGAGCCATGTGAACAAGGCACCCTGGAAGTCAGTCTCCACCTTAGTCCAGCTGTCGGACAACTGTGGCCCCAACCAGCAACTTCACACAACCTCACAAACCATCTGAGCCCGAACAAGCTAGTGGAGACACTCCCGGATGCCTGACTCTCAGAAACCATGCAAGACAATTGAAATGCTAAATTTTAATTTTTTTGGAGTAATAGATAACTAATATATAAGACATAAAATAAACTGTGTAAATGATATGATTTTAAAAATTGTATTTACAAGATATGTATCGTGGGGTTTTTTTTGTTTTGTTTTTGAGACAGAGTTTCACTCTTGTTGCTCAGGCTAGAATGCAACGGGGCAATCTCGGCTCACCGCAACCTCTGCCTCCGGGTTCAAGCAATTCTTCTGCCTCAGCCTCTCAAGTAGCTGGGATTACAGGCATGTGTCACCACGCCTGGCTAATTTTGTATTATTACTAGAGATGGAGTTTCTTCATGTTGGTCAGGCTGGTCTTGAACTCCTGACCTCAGGTGATCTGCCCACCTTGGCCTTCCAAAGTGCTGGGATTACAGGCGTAAGTCACTGTGCCAGGCTCAAGATATGTATCTTAACATTGTTCTTTAAGACATAAGAATTGCTAAACTCCTTAAATTGAAAGAAAGTCATTGATGGAATCTTACGCCCTCAATTTGGGGGGAGAAAAAAACTATTTTAAAATGGTTTTATTTACAAATAAGACTTAGAAATTATTTTCAAAGGAAGAAATTATTTTCAATGGTTCATCATATTAAATATAGTCTACACTGTTTCAAATATTACAAACTTCAAATCTACCCAAACTAGTGAAGTTCTACAGCATGTAAGAGAGTTCTTTATGCTAAGTCACACCCTTTGGAGAATGAGCAAAGTCACAAAGATCAGAAAAGGGCTTTTGGAAAGGGACGGCTCTCCTCCCCCTTAGCTATAAAGTCCAAAACCCACTCACCCGTTATGCAGCAGGTGCAACATACCTGTGATGAACTCACAATCCTCCTCTTATCCTTGCACCAGTCCATGCACAGGACTTTGTTCCCATGGCCTTTGAGGGTCCTTCTGGTCTTCATGACAAACTGCCCCAGGGCCTCCACCCGCTCTGCCACCTGGTGCACTGGAAGAACAAGGACACAGTCAGTCCCCTTGCTAAGGACCAGGTTCTGGGCTTTCAGCTGGCACAGCACAGACACGGGCTCCGCAGAGGGAGGCAGCCTCATGGGTTTCCTCCACAACAAGACCCAGCGTGATTCTCTGATTCATCACAATTACATCCTAGTAGTGCTCCTTCTTTTAAGATCAGTAGAGAGTAGAGACAACGCTGCCATTCTCTCTTTGTGTTTAAGACCGTATATTTTTCAAAGGACTTTTATCTATGCATGTTGAGGGATCAACAACAAGACGACGGCACATTCGTAAAGCACTACATAAATTCTTCCATTTAAGGCCCCAGCTCCGAGAGGAGGGCAGGACAGGCAACAGAGTGAGACTGCTATGCCCATCTAGCAGGTGAGGAAACTGAATCTCACAGAGGTTATCTGGCTTAGACAAGCTTATACAACCGACAGTGAACCAGGCTGGGGCTTCTGGCTCTCCTGCCTACAACTCTCTCATCACAAGGAAAACTGACTTCACAAAACTGTCCCATCAGGACTATAAGGTATACCCCGAGGCTTCAGAGCTGACTGTGTCTAGCGGCCCCTCTGTGCCTAGCACTGGCCTGGACATGGCAGGTGCCTCATACACCTGCCGCAGGAAAGAATGAACCAGCGAACTGCCAAGCAAGCTGTCTCCAAACTGCACACCTGTGAGTTTACTGAAAAACTTACTGTCCACAGAGATCAACGCAACATCCTAAAAGTCTGAACACCCGATCCACTCATAGCACCACCTACACCAGAAAGGAGATCCAAAAGTCAATGTCTCAGGGCTGGGACTACAGCTTCTTCCCTGAGGCCAAGGGAGAGCTTTCTAGGGGCTTGTAGAGAGGCTGAACCTGATGAGCCTGAGAGGGACAAGTTTGTAAGAAGTGGCTGGAAAGCCACAAAGACCAGCTGCTCCAGGCCCTTCATCATGCTGGGGAGGACGCTGAGGTCTGCAGGGATCCCATGGCCAGCCCCACTTTTCTCTCTTGTTGATGGCTGTGGAGTTGAGAAGGAGATGCCAGAGCTCTGAACTCTCCACCTACATCTCCTTCCTTACCTCAGCTGGCCTTTCTCCAGGCAGGTGGGGAGGAGGGAAGAGGGCATTGTCAGGGGGAACAGCCTAGGCAAACAGACAGAGGAACAGGGTGGGAAGAGGCAAGGCAGCTGCCCCTCATGTCTTCCCAGGGAGCTGCCATGGCTTGATGGGGCTGCGGCCCATTTCCCTTCAACAGGAAGCCTGTGCTGAGAGGGGTGGACTCTGATCTGAGTCCTATGACAGCAGCATCCCTTCCTGGGAAATCTTTCCTCCCATCCTTCCCTCCCCAAAACGCCTCAGTGTAAATGTCCTAAAAACAAAGAACTCTTAAATAACCAGAGCGTAATGATCAAAATTAGAAAATTAATGCTGAAACAACACTCATCTACAGACTTATTGAGATACTGCCTATTGTCCAAATAACAACATTCACAGCACAAGAAAATTGTGGTTATAGGTTGCATTCAGTTGCCATGTTTTTTAGCCTGCAGTTATTTGGTTCCTTCTTGCAATATGGTCTGACACTTCCTTGAGATTAGTTTGGGTAAATCTTGTTTGGCACGGACACAGAGATGTGGTGCTGAGCTAATGTCCCTGCATCCTGCCTGGGCACATGAGTCCCATTGCTGGTGGCGTCACCAGGGACCATCTGGTTAAGATGGCATGCCAGGTCTCTCCGCTGGGGAGTTACCATTTTATCTTTTGCAGTGAAAAATGTCTTGCTGGGGAGGTACTCTGAGACTACATAAGCATTGTGTTACCCCTCACACCTCAACGGCCTTATTTTAATACCACTAATAATTCTGGCCTGGATGACTTACTGTGATGATGGCTGGCAAGCGGTGATCTTTCTCAGTCCATCCTTCCTTCTGCATTCATTAGTTCACTTCCTAAGGAGTTTTGCCTCCTCTCCCAGTTATTTATTTATTCCTTCATTTACATTAGCAGGGACTCACGGGTTCTTACTTTATTCAAGAGGTTGTCATCCATTACTAATACTATTGACTTTGATCTTCCAGTTGTCCCAGATGACAGGGAGCCCCATCAAGCAGGCTCCCGTGACCTTCTGACATGTCCCCTCACAGTCTGAGCACTTATCAATCCAAGCTTCCATTGTTCTTTCCCTGTCCTTACCCTAAAATCAGCCACTTCTCCAAGAAGTTATAGTTCCTTTTAGTTGCCTCATTTCCTTATGATAAAAGAGCAAAGTTGAGCATGGGCTAAAAATCTTTGTGAAAACCCAAACTGTAAAAATACTTGCTAAACTAGGCCAGGTGCAGTGGCTCACGCCTGTAATCCCAGCACTTCGGGAGGCTACGGTGGGTGGACTGCTGGAGCTCAGAAGTCTGAGACCAGCCTGGGTAACATGGTAAAAACCTCATCTCTACCAAAAATACAAAAACTTGGCTAGGTGTGGTGGTATGCGTCTATGATCCCAGCTACTTGGGAGGCCAAGCTGGGAGAACTGCTTAAGCCTGGGGGCAGAGGTTCCAGTGAGCCGAGATCGCACCACTGCACTCCAGCCTGGGTGACAGATCCAGACCCTGTCTCAAAACAACAACAACAACAACAACAAAAAACAAACCAAAAAAAACCTTGCTAAACTATAAAGTGCTACACGAATGTTCAATTATTATGCCATTGCTTCTGCTAAAACACTGCATTATTTAATGCCACAAACAGCACATTTGTCTTTTATAGATACTTTCTTTACAAAATACATCAAATGAGGTTTAAAAACAGATTGAATTTTTCAAATTCTTATAGGCCTTTTATATAAGGTCCTATAGACTCAGAGTTGTGAGCATATTTTATTTAGCATTTTACTTTGAAATTTTACAACAGTATTATCGCTGCTTCCCCTAATTCAGCACTAGGATAGCCACAGCTTTTTGATAATTTCCCTTTTAATAAAAAAGATGATTCACCCAACCAAAATAGGGCCCTCCTTACATAATGAGAATATAAATAGATCCCAACTATTAATTATTTTTTTCTCACCACATTTTTTCTTCCCACATGTAGATCACTGCCAACCCACTCCATCCTGCTTCTATCTGCCAAATTTTGCATCCGTTGAATTAAAAAAATATATTTAAAAATTAAATATTAGGAAATTAAAAAAAAAAAAAAAAGACCTGGAAATGAGCTGAATATGTGCTGGGTATTATTTCTGGGAGCCTGGTTCAGGGCAGATGTGGTTTCTCCTTTGCCTTCTGGAGGACCATTCCTCCAGGATTTCACTTTTTTTTTTAAAAATATTGAAAATAACCAGCAGGTTTCTATAATAAGAATTTGCTAGAATATAATGGCAACCTGTTAAGAAATTCCAGTAGCTTCAGGAAGACAAGAGTGCTGTCTTGTCTGATCTTCTTTAGAGGCAAAACTGGAGCAAAGCAGTTAAGAATTCAGGCCCTGGGCTGGGCGCAGTGGCTCATGCCTGTAATCCCAGCACATTGGGAGGCTGAGGTGGGTGGTTCACAAGGTCAAGAGATTGAGACCATCCTGGCCAACGTGTTGAAACCCTGTCTTTACTAAAACTACAAAAATTAGCTGGGTGTGGTGACACGTGTCTGTGGTCCCAGCTACTTGGGAGGCTGAGACGGAAGAATCACTTGAACCCAGGAGGTGGAGGTTGCAGTGAGCCAAGACTGTGCCACTGCACTCCAGCCTGACAACAGAGCAAGACTTCATCTCAAAAAAAAAAAAAAACAAAAAAAATTCAGGCCCTGGCCTTGGGGGCTTGGGTCAAAGCCTGGCTCCGCCACACACCAGCTACACAACCTCGGCCACATCATGTACTTTCTCACCACCTCTCTTCCCTTGTGGGGTTGTGGGGACAAGTCAAGCCTGGCACAAAGGGAATACTTGATAAGGGTTGGCTATGACATTCTCCAGCATGGCATACAGTGAGCACCCAGTAATATTTACTGAAGGAATAAATGAAATGCTTAGTATTTATTAAATTTCAATCAACTGTAACAACCCTAAGCTGCAGTTTTTGGTGGGCCAACAAAATGATCAAGCCTCTTTCCCTTCTTTTTCTGTACCTCTCCCTATCCCTAATCCATCATCATCCCTACTTCAGCGGTCAAGCAACTCACCAGTTTAACAGGGCATGCTCACCAGCACTGGGAGTAGGAGACACACAAATGGTTTCAGACCTATTTTCTGATCCAAGGAGCTCACCAGCCTTTTTTTTTCCCACCTCCTAGCCTCATCCTGTCCCCTGAGCAACTTGGATTTGGTCTTTACCAAGCACAAACCCTTACACCATTTAGATACAGCTCAACCTCTTTCCTAGATCATTCCAGTTCAGTCTGTGCCAGCCTCTGGGACCACCCAGGTATCTGAGGGTCAGTCCCTGCCCTCACTACAGTTCAGAGTCAGGGGAATAGATGGAGCCGTAAGGATGATTTCAATACAACATGGGACTCGCTAAGCTAGATGCGTGGACATACGAAGCTTCCGTCCCAGAGGATGGGGCACTGCACTGCGCTTGTTGGGGTGGCACCCGAGCTCAGTCTAAAGGATAAGAAGATGAGTTAGATGAGAGGGGGTCCTAGGTGGGTACTCTAAGCTGAGGAAATGGCAAAAGCAAAGGCCCAACAATAATACTGATGTAAAATTTTTTATACCAATGTTTTTTAAGGGTGGAATAAACAACTTGATTGCAGAGTGAGGGGTAGGTGTGGGCAAGTAATGGCACCGTACACCCGTGACAGAGCTCATTTATCCCACTGTGAGAGCACCCTGCTGATCAGAGGCGTGGCATGGTCGGATCTGCCTTCTCATGACTATCTGTGGCCACAGCGTTGGAGAACAGCGTTGACGGAGACAACACCAGAGGAGGGAAACCAGGGAAGAGACTCCTCTTCTTTGGCAGGCTCCTCTCCAGCAGACACACCATCTGCTGCACCACCCTTCTCTGTGGTCCCTCCAAGGTCAGACTGGAACAGCCTAGAAACTGCTCCCTGTCCCTGGATGCTCTGCTTCCCATGTCCAGGCAGAAGCCACATGCCTCTGCGGCCTCCCTGCTTGGCTGGGTCCCTTGCAGCTTGAGATGCTGAATATTCTGGACGCCAGTCCAAACCAAGGAATCGGAATCAAAGTCATGGCTGGAACTCAGGAGGCAGTGCAGGCCAGTGAGTGTTTGCGGCTTGAATGATGGTTCCAGTGTGCCAAGAGCTGTGCCAGGTACTTGGGTACAGAAAAGAGTAAGACAGTTTCTGCTCTTACCGAGCTCACAGTCTGGAGGGGGCAGACAGGTCAGCACCCAGGTAACAACTACAGTGCAGTGCCATGGTGGCTGACAGAGGCTGTCACCCATGGTCAGAGAGCCAGAGGGGAACAGGGCTGACTCTGCTAGCAGGCATGAGGTGATGTCACAGAAGCTTGGTTTTGAAGGATGAATAGGAGTTGGGGTGGAAAAGGGTAGGTGGGAAATTAGCGTCTTCTTTTTCTTCTTCCTTTTTTTTTTTTATAAATAGAGTCTAGCTCTGTTACCCAGGCTAGAGTGCAGTGGCACAATCTTGGCTCACTGCAACCTCTGCTTCCTGGATTCAAGAAATTCTCCTGTCTCAGCCTCCTGAGTAGCTGGGATTCCAGGCCCATGCTACCATATCTGGCTAATTTTTGTATTTTTAGTAGAGGTAGGGTTTCACCATGTTGCCCAGGCTGGTCTTGAGCTCCTGACCACGGGAGCTTCCCAAAGTGTTGGGATTACAGGAGTGAGCCACCGCCCCCTGCGGGGAAATTAGCTTCTTAATGTCTACTTTTGTTGCTGTTTTCTAGGAAAATGGAAGACAATGACCCAATCCATGGGAGCATTCTGAGTTTCAACTGGGAAGGCAAATTAAAGTGCCTAACAAGCAAGCTGGCAGGCCAGGAGGGCAAATCTAGAGTTGGTGTACCAGGAGCTGAGAACTAGAAGACTGGAGATGACGTGACCTGGAGAGAAAGGGGGCTTTTCAAATGGAGGAGCCATTAAACTAGAGATCATGTTAGGATAGCAGAGAATGGGAGAGTGAAAAGAGGGGCTGTGAACGGGGAGAGGGTTTTGTCTTGATTGCCTTTTATATAATTGTAGAAGTAAATGTATATTCCAGGCTGCGGTGCGCTCAGGCTGCTACGGTGGGGGCTGAAGTAAATGTATATTCATTGAAAGTAATCAGAAAATAAAAATATATGGTCACTTATAATTCTGATTAGCCCGACCACTCTTATTATTTGGTGTGTACCCTTCCAGCCTTTCCTTCGCATATGTGCAGACAAGTACATGTGTGTAAGCAGACCACATGCCACATAAAATCTTGGGGACTACAGACCTGGGATAACAGGCATGAGCTGCCACACCTAGCCTTTCTATCATTTTTAATGACTGCATAACATTCCACTGTATACCCATGCTATAATGTCTGAATCCCCTACTGGTGGACACTTACTTTGTCCAAGGGCTACCCTTGTACTGTATTATCTTCTTAGATAAATTCCAATTCACGGAATTGCAGAGTCAAAGGGAAGGCATATTTTTTAGGGCTTTTGATGTATGTTACCAGTATCCACCGTTGACTGTGTGTCTCCTGGGTGCCGGGCGCTGCGCTGAGCGCTTTACAGAACCACATGAGGACACAGGCTTTATCTCTATTTCTACAGATGAGGAGCCTGGAGCTTAGAGAGGCTAAGGACCTTATGCATACACACTTGGATCCCTAAGAACATTTATATACCTTCAATAATGGGAGAACCTGTGGGTAGGTGGCTGTCATTATTCAGAAAATCGAGGAGTAGGTGAGGCATTGACAATGGCTTCTTAGTCCAGGAGACATCCTAACCTTGGATACTCCATGCTTTTTTTTTTTTTTTTTTGGAGATGGCATCTTGCTCTGTTGCCCAGGCTGGAGTGCAGTGGTAAGAGCTCAGGTTCAAGCAGTTCTCATGCCTCAGCCTCTCAAGCGGCTGGGATTATAGGCATGCGCCACCGCGCCTGGCTAATTTTTGTATTTTCAGTAGAGATGGGGTTTCACCATGTTCCTCAGGTTGGTCTCGAACTCCTGCCCTCAAGTGATCCACCTGCCTCAGTCTCCCTAAAGTGCTGGGATTATAGGCATGAGTCACTGTACCCGGCCTCCCCATACCTCTTTGATGTAGCCAGATCAGTGGCTTACAGAGTTACAGAGCCTAGATCAGGAGTGAAGAAACCTGCCTGATCTTGGCTTGGCTGCCACTTGGCTGGAATCATCATGGAAAGTTAGAGCCAGAAGACTCAATGAATGAAGACTGAAGGACTCAACAAGCAAGAACTGAACACCTTCCACAGGCTGGTCCTGTGCTGGGCACCAGGCGGAACATGATGGACAGGTCCCAACTGGATGGAACTTGGAGCTGGGTAGCTATGTGTAGCAGTAGTCTTCAAGCTCCCATTTTACTTGTAGAAGTCTCCCCCAACCGGCCGGGCGTGGTGGCTCACGCCTGTAATCCAGCACTTTGGAGGCCAAGGCGGGCGGATTACCTGAGGTTGGGAGTTCACGAAGTCTCCCCCAACCATCTCTGCTTTGGCTCATGGACGAAATCTTACTAGAAGTCCAGTACAGAAAACAGACGAAGGCAGAGCTGAGCAGGTGAACAGTGGAGAAAGGAACCCTTAAGTTCCAAATATCCCCTCTACCCTAGGAATCTAAACAGCAAGTATGAAGGCCAGTGAGGTACACTGGCCCCCTTGCTTCTCAGAAAAGCAAAATGGGGCTTGAGGGAACAGCACAGTTAACAAATTAAAGGTGAACACACGTCTCCTCTGAACCTGCACCCTGCTCTGTAAAATGAGGGTATTAGAGTGTATCTCCACACGGTCTTAGAAATACGATATAATTCTGGCAAAAACTTAACTTTTCATCAAGATGTGGCTTACTCTCAACTTTCAGGGAATAGTTTTGTTATTTACTTTATAATCTGTGCGTACATGAACCAAAAGCAAAAGATATGATGTGCAGCTCAATACACAAGATTTCAAACCATGTAAATTTATAAAGTGAAAATTCATAGCAGGGTCCTTCTCATTAGATCATAAGGCAATGAAAAAAAAAAAAAAGGACCAAAGCATGAACAAGCTCTAAAATGTTCCGGAAAATGAATACTCTGAAACTGATTGTGAAGAAGACAAGTGAGATGTCTTACATACGAAAACAAAACTATTTAAAACATAATCTGGAATCACTTTCAAATTTGTACTAATATATGCAGTGTTTTCATGGCCACCTTTTGGTAGATTGAAGGAATCAAGTAGAAAAAAAAATCTAATGCTAACTTTAAAAAACTGATGTAGTCTGATTTTGTGCCAAAGAAGAATGGGATAGGATGGATAAAAAGTCCTCAAACAGGCTGATCCGAGTGCAGTGGTGCTTATTACTAACTGATCACAACCAGTTACAGATTTCTTTGTTCCTTCTCCACTCCCACTGCTTCACTTGACTAGCCTTAAAAAACAAACAAAAAAAGAAACCCACAAGTCTGGCCAAGATGGCTGATTAGAAGCAGCTGTGGATCGCAGCACTCATGGAGAACTAACATGGCAAGTGAACTGTACACCTTCAACTGAGATATCCAGATTCTCGCCCTGGGACTGACTAGCTAGCCGTGGCGATCTACAGAGAGCGAGCAGAAGCAGGGTGGTGCGATGGCCCACCCGGGAGCAGCACTGAGCCAGGGGAGCCCCGACCACCAGCCAAAGGAGGCGCTGAGGGATTGTGCGACCACGCTCAGGAAACCACGCTTCTCCCACAGATCTTTGCAAGCAGTGGATCAAGAGATCACCTCGTGAGCCCAAGCCACCAGGACCTTGGGTCCAAAGCGCAGAGCTGTGCGGATTCTCAGTGGCTGCTTGGGCACTGAGAGTGGCCAACACAGAGACCCAGGAGTTTTTGCAGACTCCAGCCCCAGGAATTCCTGTGAGGAAGGAGATCCATCTATTTCCCAAGGAAGGGGGCTAATGCCAGGAAGCCAAGCAGCGTCATTCAGTGGGCCGACTCCCATAGCACCTTATAAGTTACGATCTGCTGTCTTGAAATTCCAGACAGTAAGTGGCAGCAGGCTGGAGACTGCCTGAGATGACCAAGTTGTGGGGACAGGTAGGAAGGACAGATGCCATCTCTGCAGCTCAAGTCAGCCGTTCTGGCCTGCCAGCTCCTGGGAGTCAGGGTGGCCCAAACTGGGAGGAATTCCCCACAGTGCAACACAGCTGCTATGGTAGATCATGGCCAGACTGCTACTTTAAGTGGGACCCAGATGCTCTAGAGAGTTTGGGCAGTCTGGATGAGGGACATTTCCCCCAGCACAGTGCACCTGCCCCACCAAGAGGCAGCCAGACTGCTTCTTTAAGCAGGTCCCTGATCTCATTCCTCCTGACTGGGTGAAACCCAACAGGGGTCTCCAGATGCCTCCTTCCAGGAGCGTTTCAGCTGGCATCAGGTTGGTGACCCTCTGGGATGGAGTCCCCAGAAGAAGGAGCTAGCTGCCATCTTGGCTGCTTTGCATCCTTCACTGGTGATACCTCCAGGTACAAGAGGGACCCAGGCAATTAGGGTCTGGAGTGGACCTCCAGCAAACCACAGCGGCCCTATGGAGGAGCGGCCTGACTGTTAAAAGAAAAACAAACAGAAACCAACATCATCAAAAAGACGCCACAAAAACCCCATTCAAAGGTCAGCAAAGACTGAAGGTAGATAAGCCTACAAAGATGAGAAAGAATTGATGCAAAAACGCTGAGAATTCGAAAAGCCAGAGTGCCTCTTGTCTGCATGATCACCAGCATCTCTACAGAAAAGGCACAGAACTGGGGCGAGGCTGAGACAGATGAATTGACAGAATCAGGCTTCAGAAGGAGGGCAATAACGAACTTCACTGAGCTAAAGGAGCATGTTCTAACCCAATGCAAAGAAGCTAAGAATCATGATGAAACATTCCAGGAGCTGATAACCAAAATAGCCAGTTTAGAGAGGAACATAAATGACCTGATGAAGCTGAAACATACAACACGAGGATGTCACGATGCAATCACAAGCATCAACAGCTGAACAGAACAAGCAGAGGAAAGAATCTCAGAGCCTGACGACTATCTTTCTGAAATAAGACAAGCAGACAAGAATAGAGAAAAAAGAATGAAAAGGAATGAACAAAACCTCCAATAAATATGGGATTATGTAAAAAGACTGAACCTAAAACTGGCTGGGGCACCTGAAAGAGATGGGGAGAATGGAACCAAGTTGAAAAATACACTTCAGGGTACCATCCAGGAGAACGTCCCCAACCTAGGAAGACATGCCAACGTTCAAATTCAGGAAATCCAGAGAGCCCCAGTAAGATACTCCACGAAAAGATCAACCCCAGGACACATAATTATCAGATTCTTCAAGATTGAAATGAAAGAAAAAATGTTAAGGGCAGCCAGAGAGAAAGGCAAGGTCACCTACAAAGGGAAGCCCATCAGACTAACAGCAGACCTGTCAGTGGAAACCCTACAAGCCAGAAGAGAGTGGGGCCAATATTCAACATTCTTAAAGAAAAGAATTTCCAACCCAGAATTTTATGTTTGGCCAAGCTAAGCTTCACAAGCAAATAAGAAAAAAGATCTTTTTCAAACAAGCAAATGCTAAGGAAATTTGTCACCACCAGGCCTCTTCCAAGAGCTCCTGAAGGAAATGCTAAATATGGAAGAGAAAAACTGTTACCAGCTACTACAAAAAACACTGAAAGTACACAGACCAGTGACACTGTGCAGCACCTACATAAACATGTCTGCAAAGTAACTAGCTGGCATCATGATGACAGGATCAAATTCACACATAACAATATTAACCTTAAATATAAATGGGCTAAATGCCCCAATTAAAAGACACAGAATGGCAAGCCAGATCAAGAGTTAAGACCCATTGGTATGCTATATTTAAGAGCCCCATCTCACATGCAAAGACACACATAGGCTAAAAATAAAGGAATGGAGGAAAATTTACCAAGCAAATGGAAAACAGAAAAAAGCAAGCATTGCAATTCCAGTTTCTGCCAAAACAGACTTTAAACCAACAAAGATAAAAAAAAGACAAAGAACGGCACTGCATAATGGTAAAGCGTTCAATTCAACAAGAAGAGCTAACTATTCTAAATATATATGCACACAATAAAGGAGCACCTGGATTCATAAAGCAAGTTCTTAGAGATCTACAAAGAGACTTACACTCCCACACAATAATAGTGGGAGACTTTAACACCCCACTGGCAATATTAGACAGATCATTGAGACAGAAAAAGAAATTCTGAACCTGAACTCAGCTCTGGATAAAGTGGACCTGACAGATACCTACAGAACTCTCCACCCAGAACAACAGAATATACATTCTTTTCATCACCACATGGCTCTTACTCTAAAATTGATCACATAATTGGAAGTAAAACTCTCCTCAGCGAATGCAAAAGAACGGAAATCATTAACTGTCTCTCAGACCACAGTGTCATAAAATTAGAACTCAGGATTAAGAAACAAACTCAAAACCACACAACTACATGGAAATTGAACACCCTGTTCCTGAAACTCCTGGGAAAATAATGAAATTATTGCAGATATCAAGAAGTACTTTGAAACTAATGAGAACTAAGAGAAAACGTACCAGAATCTCTAGGACACAGCTAAAGCAGTGTTAAGAGGGAAATTTATAGCACAAAATGTCCATATCAGAAAGCTTGAAAGATGTCAAATCAACAACCTAACATCACAGCTTATAGAACTACAGAACCAAAAGCAAACAAACCCCAAAGCTAGCAAAGACAAGAAATAACCAAGATGAGAGTGTAAATAAAAGAGACAGAGACATGCAAAACCCTGCAAAAAAAATCAGTGAATCCAGGAGCTGGTTTTTTAAAAAAATTAATAAAATACACTATTAGACAGACTAATAAAGAAAAAAGAATAAGATAGATGCAATCAGAAATGATAAAGGGGATATCCACACTGACCCCACAGAAATACAAACAACCATTAGAGAATACTATAAATACCTCTATGCACATAAACTAGAAAATCTAGAAGAAATATATAATTTCTTAGATACAAACACCCTCCCAAGACTCAACTAGGAAGAAATGGAATCCCTGAATACACCAATAATGAGGCCAGAAATTGAGGCAGTAATAAATAGCCTATTAACCAAAAAAATCCTAGGACCAGACAGATTCACAGCTGAATTTTACCAGAGGTACGAAGAGGGGCTGGTACCATTTCGTCTGAAACTATTCCAAAGCATTGAAAAGGAAGGACTCCTCCTCAACTCATTTTATGAGGTCAGCATCACCCTGATACGAAAACCTGGCAGAGATATAACAACAACAACAAAAACTTCGGCCAGGCGCGGTGGCTCACGCCTGTCACCCCAGCACTTTGGGAGGCCGAGGTGGGTGGATCACCTGAGGTCAGGACTTCGAGACCAGTCTGGCCAACTTGGTGAAACTCTATCTCTGCTAAAAATACAAAAAATTAGCTGGGCGTGGTGGTGGGCACCTGTAATCCCAGCTACTCAGAAGGCTGAGGCAGGAGAATTGCCTGAACACAGACAGCGGAGGTTGCAGTGAGCCGAGAACACGCCATTGCACTCCAGCCTGGGCAACAAGAGCAAGACTCCGTTCCCTGCCCCACCCCTCCCAGCAAAAAAAAGAAAGAAGACTTCAGGCCAATATCCCTGATGAACATAGGTGCAAAAATCCTCAATAAAATACTGGGAAACCAAATCCAGCAGCACACTAAAAAACTTACTCACCACTATCAAGTTGGATTCATCCCCAGGATGCAAGGTTGGTTCAACATACACAAATCAGTAAATATAATTCATCATATAAAGAAAACTAAAGAAAAAATCCATATGATTACCTCAATAGAGGCAGAAAAGGCATTCGATAAAATTCAACATCCCTTCATGTTAAAACTCTCAATAAACAAGTTGTTGAAGGAACATACCTCAAAATAGTAAGAACCACATAGGACAAACCTACAGCGAATATCATACTGACTGGGCAAAAGATGGAAGCATTCCTCTTGAAAACTGGCACAAGACAAGGATGCCTTCTCTCTCCACTCCTATTCAACACAGTATTGGAAGTACTGGCCAGGGTAATCAGTCAAGAAAAAGAAATAAACGGTATTCAAATAGGAAGAGAGGAAGTCAAATTATATTTGTTTGCAGATGACAAGATCCTATATCTAGAAAACCTAAAAGCTTCTTAAGCTGATAAGCAACTTCAGCAAAGTCTCAGGATACAAAATCAACATGCAAAAGTCGCTAGAGAGCCAAATCATGAATCAACTCCCATTCGCAATTGCTGTGAAGAGAATAAAATACTTAGGAAAACAGCTAACGAGGGATGTGAAGGACCTCTTCAAGAAGAACTACAAACTACTGCTCAAGGAAACCAGAGAGGGCACAAACAAATGGAAAAACATTCTATGCTTATGCATAGGAAGAATCAATATAGTGAAAATTGCCATACTGCCCAAAGTAATTTATAGATTCAATGCAATTCACATTAAACTGCCACTGACGTTCTTCACAGAATTGAAAATAACAAACAAGCAGCCAACCAATATTTTATTTAAAGCTGTGAAATGCTATGCAATTGCTGAGGAGTGATTTACTTCCAATTATGTGGTCACTTCTAAAATAGGTATAACGTGATACTGAGAAAAATGTATGTTTT
>CAUYLG010076509.1:0-67943 GCA_963573385.1 Cacajao melanocephalus
GTTAGTTGCCGGTTCACTCTAATGATTGTTTCTTTTGCTGTACAGAAGCTCTGGAATGTAATTAGATCCCATTTGTCTATTTTGGCTTTTGTTGTCAGTGCTTTTGGTGTTTTAGTCTTGAAGTCCTTGCCTATGCCTATGTCCTGAATGGTTTTGCCTAGGTTTTCTTCTAGGGTTTTTATGGTGTTAGGTCTTATGTTTAAGTCTTTAATCCATGATTTTTTTTTAATACATGATTTTTTTTTAACTCTAGTTAAGTCATCCCTGGACATGTGACAGTTTGGCTCAGTTAGTAAAGTTATTTGCATAATTTATAAATTTATTACTGTGACAAATCGTTTTTCCTTTTTTCCATTAATGGTATTTGCTGTTTTGTATAACCTAAACTGACTTTTAATGTTACATTAATGTTGACTGACCCAATTGCTTTGTTAAAAATAGTGGTCAGGCCGGGCTCAGTGGCTCACATCTGTAATCCCAGCACTTTTGGAGGCCGAGACGGGCAGATCACCTGAGGACAGTACTTTGAGACCAGCTTGGCCAACATGGCGAAACCCCATGTCTACTAAAAATACAAAAATTAGCTGAGCATTAACACACCTATAATCCCAGCTACTTGAGAGGCTGAGGCAGAGAATCGCTTGAACCTGGGAGGCAGAGGTTGCAGTAAGCTGAGATCGTGCCACTACACTCCAGCCTGGGTGAGAAGAGCAAAACTCAGTCTCCCAAAAAATAAAAAGTGGTCAATTCAGGTAATTGGGGCATATAGTGACATGGGGCAAAAGAGGATCAAATTAACTTAGATGTTTTTCTAGTTGGCCCTCAAATTCTTTAGCATTTGACCTTTCAAAAATGTTTCAGCAATGTAAGGATGTCCCCTCAGGTTGAAAACTGATGTGCCACAGGAAGAAACTTCTCAATGCAAAACTCCGGAGACATCTGAAAATACATGATGCCATAAAGTTGATTCTAAGATAATATTACATGGATTTAATACATACTCAATGTATTCCCTCAAAATTGAGGGTGTTAGGCCGGGTTTGGTGGCTCATACCTGTAATCCCAGCACTTTGTGAGGCCAAGGCGGACAGATGGGTTGAGCTCAGGAGTTTGAAACCAGCCTGGACACATAATGAGATACCGTCTTTAAAAAAAAAAATCTGGTCGGGCGTGTTGACTCACACTTGTAATCCTAGCACTTTGGGAGGCCTAGGTGGGTGGATCACAAGATCAGGAGTTCAAGACCAACCTGACCAACATGGTGAAACCTCGTCTCTTCTAAAAATACAAAAATTAACCCAGTGTGGTGACGTGCGCCTGTAATCCCAGCTACTCAGGAGGCTGAGGCAGGAGAATTGCTTAAACCTGGGAGGCAGAGGTTGCAGTGAGCTGAGATTGCGCCACTGCACTCCAGCCTGGTGACAGAGCGAGACTCTGTCTCAACAACAACAGCAACAACAACAAAATTAAAGGCTGCTAGAGACCAGTATCATCTCTCCTCAACTATGTGTTATTCCTTGAAAACATTTTGACATGACTCACTTCTTACAAAATGGTTTCAAAAATAAATATATTAAACAGGAATTTCCAGTCTGTTTATCTGCTGGATGATCTGTATGACTTCAAAGTTCAAGTAGCTTGTAAACACAAAATTCATGTTGCCAGTCCTTCAGTGAGAATGAGAAAGTCTTAAGTCATGAACCTAATTCTCAGCTTTCCTGCTATTCTCTTCCACTGTGGATGTTAATCCCACTTGTTATGCTACTCTTGTTTCTTTTTGGTTTAAAGTCACTATTTTATTCAGCCCTTTTCCCTTCCTCTGTTCAGCACATACCTAACTGATGAAACCCACAGAGAAGTAAATTTTACTTCTCTCTGAGAAGAAGAAATGAGAGAAAGGTTTGCTTTTATCATTAAAAGGTATCTGCTTTCTGTTGTTTCTTTTCAGATGTCCTTTCTTTTGAAAAATATTCAGTGGATATATATAGATATCAATAACCTGAGCAAAGAGATATTGGGAGTAAATATCAAAGAGGAAATTTACGTTCCTGTTCCTTTGCTAAATTATTTGTTTTCCTGTACCATTCCTTTTGAAAACATAATGTGTACTGACAGGCTTTTGCTTTGACGTAGGCTTTAAATAAAGTTATGTTCCCTCCATCAGACTACCTCACTTCTTCTACCTTGTAAAACAGCTGTGAATCCAAAAGTAAGAATTTGTGAGCCCAGGGGGAAATAACCACAGAATCAACTCATTTTAAGTGCCCTTTTATAGAAACCAAAATATATTTTACTTAATTTTGTAAATTTATTCAATTGCAGTGTATAAATAACTCTGTAAAGGCATTTTATCCGTTTCCCTGGGCTGGGATATTTTTAGCATATTAAAGAAAAACAAAAGTCTTCAGATTTTGAAGAGTAATGGATTGCATTGCTCTAAACCCTTTGACCCTTTCCACCTTCTGTCTTTGAATTGAATTAGAACTATTCCTCTATGCTAGAATGTAACTGCAGAGCTGGGAAGAGACAGAGATACGTATCCCACCTCTTATAATGTGAGGCCCTACTCTAGGTTACAATCAAAAGTTTGGGAGCAGGATCTACAAAGGCCAGTTGGAAAGACAATTTCTTAGGAAAAGCAAAGTGGTGTCTTCGATCACAGGGGGAAAGGGAAAGACAAAACATACCCACCAGAATTGGCAGTCTGAGCCTACCCAGTCCTGTATACGGTAGTTCTTCCTTATCCACGGGGGAGACATTCCAAGACCTCGGATAGTACTAAACATGTATATATATATATATTTTTTTTTCTCTTATACATATATACCTATGATAAATTTTAACTTATAAATGAGGCACAGTAAGATATTAACAGCAATAACTAATAATAATATAAAACAATTATACCAGTATGCCAGCATCATTACTCTTGTGCTCTGGGGCCATTAAGTAAAATAAGGATTACCTAACCACAGGTACTATGATAACCGAGACAGCTATTGAGTAACAGGCACATGGTGTCCACAGCGTGGGGATGCTGGACAAAGGGATGATTGATATCCCAGGAGGGGCGGAGTGGGACAGCGTGAGGTATCATGATACTCAGAATGGTACACAATCTAAAACTTATTCTTTCTGTAATTTTCCATTTAATAGTTTTTGACTGTATTTGACTGTGGGTAACTGAAACTGTGCAAGTCAAACCATGGATAAGAGAAGACTACTGTATCTTCTTAATCTCTTAGGATACTTTCGAGGCTATAGCCAACTAGGAAAATAGTTTCTAGACTCTCTCTGAGCTTCAGTGTGTCTGTAAACATTTGAAGATAATTTAATGAATGCTGTAGTTAATATAATTGCAATTAGTAATCCAGTTTCAAATTTTTGCTATTTTCAAAATAGCTTCATTGTTATAGCCAGTAAATATATTTTTTTAAATTTATGTTAATGCTTTTTATCTTTGGGGTAGATTGGATTTCTATTTAAAACTTTATTTAAAGAAAAGAGATTCTATGACTACGGGGAAGAAAGTATTTACTTAGAAAAATATAATGGTGGCCGGGCACATTGGCTCAGTAATCCCAGCACTTTGGGAGGCCGAGGCAGGTGGATCTCTTAAGGTTCAAGACCAGCTTGGCCAACATGTGAAACCCTGGCATGGTGGTACATGCCTGTAATCCCAGCTACTCAGGAGGCTGAGACACAAGAATTGCTTGAATCCAGGAGGAGGAGGTTGCAGTGAGCCAAGATGACACCACTGCACTCCAGCCTAGGTGACAGAGCAAGACTCTATCTCAAAAAAAAAAAAAAAGAGAGAAAAATATAGTGGTCTTGGAGAATTCGGTAAAAGGCCAAACCATTAAGTCAGTCATCACAACAGTCCTTAGGGAACTGCAATATTATAAGTACAGTAATAACACAATAACACAATGGAGAACCATAATGGTGACCTCCCCGACAAAGAGAAACAAACCCATTTGTGCCTGAGGTTGCAATTTTTTGGATTTTTGCAATCAGACCCTGGCAATGACCTTGAGTAGTAAGATATAAATAACTCCCACATGCTTAGTGTTCCAGTAATGGAACACTAGGCAAAAATGGGTTATTAAAGTATGCAAAATTAACATGCTTAGCTGTGATACTGGGATGGCATCCCTGGAGTGTTTGCTGTGGCACACATACTAGTCAATAGAGACTGGTCCAAATTTAGTTTTCATTTGTCTACTAAAGTCAATTTACTAAGGCAGGGAGAGCCCAGAGCTGCGGTGTCCAGTTCAATACTCAGTAGCCTTGTGTGGCTGCTAAGGACTTCCAGAGTGGCTGGTCCATTGTCAGGTATGCTGTAAGTGTCAAACACTAAGCACAAAATATGTAAAATACATTTCAATATTCTGGTTATACTGGGTTAAAGAAAATAAAATTATTTTTGCCTATTTATGTTTTTAAAAGTGGCTTCTAGAAAATTTTAGATTACACGTGTGACTGGCATCATCTGTCTTTGGCCAGCACTAGACTAGAATAATATGTTTTACAAAGATGTCTATTGTTATACTAAGAGTGTGATGTAAAGTTTAGTTATTTAGGAGATTCTATTAATGGAATACATTATTTTCTTGACAGTGAGGGGTAGATGAGACATCACATACTTGAACAGTTAGAACCACTATCTTTTTAAAAGTTCTGTGCCAGACCTACAGCTTTAAAATGGAGGACCAGGAAAGCATGTGTATGTCTCTGGTCTTTCCCATTGACCCTAAATCAAAATGAGGACATAGTTACTAAGTACCTTGTATTCTACTGCTCTATTTCTTGTTTTGGAGGGGATCCAAAATGTAAGTCAGACATAAAAAAAGGTTTTGTTTTGTTTTTTTTACAGTGAAACCAGTTGAACATTTGAAATTATTTTAAAAGAATAATTTATTTCTTGAGCTGGAAGCTCAGTACTGTATTTTTTAATTGTTCATTTTCTGAATAGTCTTCTGGAATTTAATTTCTGTACTTAATTATATTTATCCTTGACACAATGTTTATACCTTGCCTTGCAGGAAAGCAGATGGTACAGCTGAATATGCCACTTACCAGAGTAAATCAGCCACTTTGGCAGAACAGAGACGCTGAATGGATTCCACTACTTGGTTTGCCAGTTCATCTTTTGATCCTATTAAAATCTTCACATATCCAGTAGTTACTCTCTAGTTTCACTCTCATGAGTGCAACTGCGGCTTACCTAACATTCCACTGTGGCTTGAATGTAGCTTTGATGGTTCTTTGAAACTTACCAATTTGCATATGAACATATTGCCTGCTTTCCTTTAAATAACACTCAGATTTATTGGACCATTTAGCACAGCATGCCTGGTTGTATTAAAGTGGGGAAGTGCTTTATTTTATAAAATTGGCAAAATTAGAGAAATATAGTTCAAAATGAAATTATATTTTCTTTGTAAAGAAAGTGGCTTTGAAATCTTTTTTGTTCAAAGATTAATGCCAACTCTTAAAATTCATTCTTTCACCATCTGTAGAGTTTATTTTATATAATGTTCATTATAAAAAGCCTTACAAATATGTGTATACTACTCTGGCTCTTGTGCATTAAAAACAAGAACACTGAAAATTGGGAATATGCACAAGCTTGACTTCCTTAACTAAAAATATTATGGGAAAATTCTCTAAAAGTTAATAGGGTAAATTCTCAATTTTTAAATGTGTTTGGTGATTTCAGAACTAGAAAGTTTATGTGTGGCATTTGTTTTCACTTTTTAAAACATCCCTAACTGATCAAATATATCAGGAATTTCAGAATCAGATGCATACTTTCTTAAAAAGTAAGAGGACTCTGACACCCATATCAGGAGTGCCACTTCACAGTGTGGACTGAACGCTGTGGCCTTGTGATTTCCCCAGAGAAAACTCTCTTAGGTTGAGTAACCCACTCTGAATTCTGATTACACGTTTATTTTTCCCCCTCCTTAAATAGAGGTGTTACTTTAAACATGCCATCTAAAAGTAGGTATTTTTGAAGAGAATTAAATTCATCAGATGACCTCAAGTCACGTGAGAATCTTAGTCCACTTACATTGCCTTGGCTAGTAGAAGTCTCTTATCTATGCATGTGTCTTACCTCATCTCCTAAAAGAAAGAGTACAGAGTAAGCCATGTAGCTCAGGAAGGTAACTTCACTTTGTCTATTTGCTATTGATTGTACCGAGGGATGGAAAGAGTAGACATAGCGGCCAGGCGTGGTGGCTCATGCCTGTAATCCCAGCACTTTGGGAGGCTAAAGCAGGAGGATCACAAGGTCAAGAGATATGGTGAAACCCCGTCTGTACTGAAAATACAAAAATTAGCTGGGTGCGGTGGTGGGCACCTGTAATCCCAGCTACTCGGGAGGCTGAGGCAGGAGAATCAGGGAGAACCAGGGAGTTGGAGGTTGCAGTGAGCCAAGATCATGCCACTGCACTCCAGCCTGGCAACAGAGCAAGACTCTATCTAAAAAAAAAAAAAAAAAAAAAAAAAAAGTTAAATATAGCTCAGGTAGCAGATCTTGGCCCTGTACTGAGTCCCTTAGCCAAGCAGTCTCTTTCAAAGAAGCCAGTGGGCAAAAAGCAGGGACGGCCACTCCAATTCAAATTATACTGTTAAAAGGTATGTTTTGAGGACTGGGCATGGTGGCTCACACCTATAATGTCAGCACTTTGGGAGGCTGAGGCAGGTGGATCACAGGGTCAGGAGATCACCATCCTGGCTTACACGGTGAAACCCCATCTCTACCAAAAATACAAAAAATTAGCCAGGCCTGGTGGCAACCGCCTGTAGTCCCAGCTACTTGGGAGGCTGAGGCAGGAGAATCGCTTGAACTCAGGAGGGAGAGGTTGCAGTGAGCCGAGATCATGCCAGTGCACTCCAGCCTGGGTGACAGAGTGAGACTCCATCTCAAAAAAAAAAAAAAGGTGTGTTTTGAAATTTTATATTTAATTGCACAAACTGGGCCAAAGAAACGTTGCCTTGAGAAAGATATGACTGGAAAGAGTGTAGAAGAATAAATATTGTTTTACTGTCTAAAGACATGTTTATAGTGCCCTGTAATGTTCCTTTCTTTTGTAATCTCTGGTGAGATGCTTTAGGAAGATAAGTTTGAGGAGAATAAACAGGAATTCTGGGTTAAGCACAGAGTTTAAGTTTATACCCATTTCACATGCTTTTCAAGAATGTCACAATTGCTTAGAAGCAAAGAATGTTTTTTTTAAACCTAATTGAAGAATATTCAACCAAATACTTTAATGTAAAAATATACTCTTATAGCAGTTTGTTTCCTATTTGATTTTTTCAAATTTAATATTTACACTATAGATCTATATAGGTATAAATATGTGTTTTGTCAAATGATTTGTTACTTAAATCTATGGAGACCAGTTTTCTCTGGAAGTTTGTTTAAATGACAGGAAGAAGCATATATGAAGAAAATGTTTTAAGCTGCAAAAATGTATTTGCTATAAAATGAGAAGTCTCACAGCATTCTTTATTCATTTTTTTTTTAAGATTGACTCTTCAAATCGGTTACAATAAAATTGTACATTTGGAGAAGTTTCATGATGATGTGTTTATTTCTAGTGGGTTTCCTCTCAAATTGAAGTATGTTTCTAACTGGGGCCCATCTTCTGACCATTCCTCTCTCACAGCCATTCCTCCTGTCCCTCCTAGCTCAGACCCTTAAGTATCCCCAGGGTTCTCCACTCCCAACCTGTCACATAGATACTGCACAGAGGTATCTAGTGACATCACATTACCTACTGGATGAAGTCCACATTGCTTAGCCTGATACTTGAAGACCTTTTAGAATTAAATCCCAAATTTGTTCCCCAAGCCTTTTCTTTCTATTGCACTTCTTCAAATAAGCTACTCTCAGTCAAGACTGACCATTTCCCCTGTGCTTTCTGCTGTATTCCCAGTTCACTGTTGCTTGAAACACCTGTTGTCCCATTCACTTCCTATCCATCTTCCAAGGCCCAGCTCAGATATTACCCTTCATGAAACTGCCTGATTTTTGCCAGCTCTTACAGTCTTTATTATTACCTAACCTTGTGTTAGCCACGTTTAAGCATCTATATATACGTGTCCAGTAGAATATATATCTTCTGCATCGCATGAACACATACATAGAGCTAAATAAAAACCCAAGTCCAAACAAAGTGTAAAATTCGATATAAGTAACTAGTAGGATTTGGTTGTTTCTGCAAAAATCATTGTTGCTCTCTCTGCAGACTTGAATTAGGTCAGATTGCTAAATTTCTCAGAGCAGGCTTCAGTGTCTCAACCAGGGCTGCACATTGGAATTACCTGGGGAGATTTACGAACACCTGGGTCCCACCCTTAGCCACCCCTAGAGATTTCTATTGTAATTGATCAGGGATGTACTTTGGGTATAGGGATTTCTAAGTGTCCTAAATGATTCCAATGTGCAGCTAAGGTTGAAAACCCATGCATTAGTAAATCTCAAGCCCCACAGTCAGTTTTTCTATATAAACTTGTAAAAATAGAAGAGAAAGTATATTTATAGAAGAAAATTATGGCTTTCTTAATTCAGCCTATTAAATCAGAAAATTTCACCGAAGACTTGAATTAAGGTTTCGTTGTTTGGCTAACAAAGCTATCTGTGGTTTTAAAAACAGAAGCACTGTCTCAAAATAAATACATACATATAAAAATACAGAAGCAATCTTTCTCCTTAATACTAGGTCAGCTGGGCCTGGTGGCTCATACCTGTGATCCTGGCACTTGGGGAGGCCAAGACAGGCAGATCATGAGGTCAGGAGATTGAGACCATCCTGGCTAACACGGTGAAACCCTGTCTCTACTAAAAACACAAAAAGTTAGCCGGGCATGGTGGTATGCACCTGTAGTCCCAGCTACTTGGGAGGCTGAGGCAGGAGAATCGTTTGAACCTGGGAGGCAGAGGTTGCAGTGAGCTGAGATAGCACCACTGCACTCCAGCCTGGGCAACAGAGTGAAACTCTTGTCTCAAAAAAAAAAAAAAAAATTAATACTGGATGAAAATTATATTGACTATGAATAGAGCATTTTGGAAAATCTTATGTGACCTTGAGACTGTAATGTATTTTTTACATTGGCATAAAATACATGGGGAGAGTTACTTTGTAAGGTAACTAACAATATGTAAGAATGCTGAAGTTACTTGCGATTAGAAGGAATATGAATTTGTGATGTTAAAGTGGATTTAAGGGTTTGTGGAAATAGGCAACTCTGGTATTCTAAAACTTAGTAATGTCTTTCAGCTAATATTTTAACCAAGAATGAGCTTTTCTGCATATTTTTAAATTTTGCATACTCGTACTCAAGTAGGATTTAACGCGGAGTCTAATAAGAATCAGAAATGATTCAAAATTGAGTGATCATACATACGGATTTTTTTTTCCTGGACTACACTGTTTTCATCAAACTTTCTAGGCTCAGAAAAGATTACACTAATACAATGACGAACCCTTTGTAAATTGGAGCACTGCTGCCCTCCTGTGGACTGTTAGGGCATTTGACAATCCCCTCCTTACCAGAACAAACTGTCACTATTCAGAAGTTTCAGTCATTGCTGTGATTCCCAGAAGACATTTTAAATTTCATTTGAGATCTGGTATAAGACTAACCCTCTTCTGCTTCTTATGTGAGATTATTTTTTTTTATTTGACACAGGATCTCGTTCTGTCACCCAGGCTGGAGCTCAGTGGCACAATCACAGCTCACTGCAGCCTCAACCTCCTGGGTTCAAGGGATCCTCCCAACTTAGCTTCTCCAGCAGCTGGGAGTACAGGCATGCACCACCATGCCTGAATAATTTTTGTAGTCTTCTGTAGAGACAGGCTTTCTCATGTTGCCCAAGCTAGTCTCGAACTCCTGGCCTCAAGCAATCCACCTGCCTTAGTGTCCCAAATTGCTGGGGTTACAGGCATGATCCACCGTGCCAAGATTAACATTTTAAAAAGGGTTTTAAATTCTGTCCCTTATTGCTTAAATATTGGAGAAGTATAATATTGTGGATCTGTGGTCAATAAACAATTTTTCCTTCTTTCTCACATACCAGCAAAATGTGAACAAATTGCCACAAGTATAGATAACATTTGAAAAAGCCACCCATCCTGATTCCTGACTTGATAGTGCATAGCCCAAGGAAACCTGTACAGAGGTAGTAAAACTGTTAGGAGACTCCACCTCCATTTATAGATTTACCTCCCTCATGTAGCTTTTTAAAAAACTAAACTGTTATTATTACATGCTGCAGTGGCAAACCCTGTGCCAAAGTACTGTAAACAGGAGCCCTAGTATCCTGGTGCTTGGGGCTTGCGGCTTCATTGAGAGAGAATTCTGGGAACAAATGCTTACAGAAGCACTTCAGAATGGTGTTTGGGAAAATTATCTATCATTTGATTAACCTCCTTCACCTGAAAGGGTTCCTAGAAAAAATGCTCTGTAAATTTGTATTTGAGTTGGGACTCAATGATTAGAGAATTATTTGGTTAGGAACCCATAGCATCATGCTTCTCAAGTTTTAGTGTGCTAGTGAGTTACATGGTGATCTTCTTAAAAAGAAAATTCTGATTCAAAAGGTATTGGTTAGGGCCTGAGCTTCTGCATTTCTAATGAGTTCCTAAGGATTGCAATTTGTGTTGGGCTGTATAATGGCCTCCAAAGACATCCAAGTCCTAATACCTGGAACCTGTGAATGTTACTTTATATGGCAAAAGGGTCTTTGCAGATGAGATTAAGAAAACTGAAGTAGGGAGATTATCCTGGATTACCCAGGTGGGACTCTAAATGTAATCACAAAGGTCCAAGAGGGAGGCAGAGAGAAATTTGACTGTGGCAGAAAACATTGTGGCCACTGAAGCAAAAGGCTGCCCTGCTGGCTTGGAAGACAGAGGGAAGGGTGCAAGCCCAAGAACGCAGCTCTAGCAGCTGGAGAAGGCAAGAAAACCTGTTCTCTCCCGGCACTTCTGAGAGGGAGGGTCCCTTGCAGTCCAGTGAGCTGATTTCAGGCTTCTGACATCTATAATTACAAGAATAAATTTGTTGTTTTAAGACATCAAGTTTGTAGTAATTTTTTAAAGCCCTCACAGGAAACAGACCAGTGCTGGGGGCCCTCAGACCACACTGAGTAGTAAAGTGTTTTAGGAACAAGACCACAGAAGAGTGGCTCTCAGCTTTAAAAACCAAAGTGATGTCCAGGCCCATTCCCAGACCAGCAAAACCAGAGATTGTAGGGATGGGACCCAGGGATCACTAACTTAAAGGCTCTTTGGCTGAACTGAATAGGAAGATAGAGTCGGGCACCATCACATTAGAATAAACAACTTTTGTGTTCAAGGAAAAGTTGAACAGTGCCGATCAAGCACCATCGAAGTATGGACACACACGTCTGCCACATACTCTCCTGAAACTACACCAGCTTCTCAAAGTGAAGGTCTGGACCAATATTTTACACAAAGAATTATCCAGTTCTAGACTTGTTTCACCTAAATTGGCCAAAGATTTGACTTGTCCCATCCATATTTATTAATTCATCAGTGTTTACTTCCATAGGTGGATGTGCCAGTCCAACTTGCATGAAGCTTGAGGGTGCTATCAGTCTAATAAGGCTCCGCACTTACCATTTTTTTCATTATCATCTATCTGTTCACCAAGACCCACTTATAAATTTACGGCTAAAAAATCTGATAAAATTTAGGTAAGCAGGACCCATTCCCTACAAAGCATTTTTTACCTAGGTTGATAGCATGGCTTCATAAACCTCATTCAAGATGTTGTCTCCAGAAGAAACATTCTACATAATTACCAATTTATTGTGCAAAACCACCTTAGAATGGCAATTTTAGGTAAAAAGCTGTCCATATCCAGATGAATAAAACAATCCTGCTTGAGAGGCACCCCAGTTACATTTTGCTTCTCATGACCTAGCAAAGTAGCACTATTTAAGCATTCAATGAGAGTGCCATAAACTTATTTTATGGAAAAGACATTGCAAATCATTGTTTTTGTGCTTTGAAGCTGAACTTGATTTAGCACTTACTCATGTGAGGACTGGAACCAGGGCCTCCTGAGAGCAAAATCCATGTCTTGTTTGTATTTGCAACACCTAGGCTGGAGCTTTGAGCGTGGTGGGTGGATCAAAAACTGTTTAATCAGTAGGGAGTACAACAGACCCAAAGATGTCAGACCTGTAGGTAAATATGATTGTAGCCTATCTCAGGGGGAAGTGAATGAAACAATACAACTTAAGGTCTTAACACCACCACTTAGGGTCTTCCCACCACCACATCCTGGGGATTAGAACATGGATTCTTCCATCAACAGCCTGAAATAGCACTGCAGCTGCAGTGAGGGGGTGCAACACATGCACTGGCAAATCTTCCCAGCAAATGCTACTTCCGCCCCCCCACTCTCAGCCCACTGGGCAGGGCAGCCATCTGGGGGAAAACTGCGGCAGGGGGTTGGGCTTAGAAAAGGCTTCCTAGGTGGCTGATTTGCCATCATTATTGCAAGCCACTGGGTTGAAAGAGTTGTACTGCAGGTAGTTCACAGTCAGCCATGTACCTCCTGTGCAAAAAGCCTGATCAAGGGGCCACAGCCTGCCTTCCTTAAGATCCTACAAGCTTGATCCCCTATCAAGTCAAATCTGGCTAATCTCTGAATAGCTTTACAAAACTGGCTCGCCTTGTTTTCAAGTGTTGACATAAACTAACAGTCAAAAGCACCATCCAGTCTTTTATAACACAAGTGAAATCAGTGCTGCGCCCCGTCAAGGAACCATGTGACAGTATGTTCAGTTGAGCACAAGTTCCTTGCAACAACAGTTGCTGGCAGAAGGGCAGTGTCTACAGCCGTGTGGAACCAAGGACAGTTTTCCCATTCAATAGGGAGCATCCCTCAGCCTCTCGATCTTCATCGTTTCTTCTCTTCCCTAATCTTTTCTCTCATTTTATTTCTTGGCTCATAGAATTTCATTCTTGTCTTAATGGGCTTCATTTTTAATGTCCTTCATTTTTAATGTCTGGCTAGCTGTAACCTACTTCGAATTCTTTAGGAAGTAGGCAAGATCTGCATAGCGAATTAATTTTTCAGGACCCACTTCTCAGTCACAGAATTATGAATGGAAGATAATAGATGAAAAACACAGATATGATAAACTGAACATGGTATTTATTAAGGTCAGGATGCATGAACAGACTTCTCAACAGAAAGGTAATTCAACAGCAACCAATTTATAGAATTTATAGCAGTACTACATTTCAGCAAAATGCAACTGAGAACATCAGATAAATTACAGTAATTTGTTTTTAAAAATCCATTAAACAATCTCTTACCTCTCCAATAATGTATCATACATGCAGTTAAAGAAATTAGTAGGGAAAAGCATGATCTTCCTTCCCCATTCTTTGCCCATCCATCTTCCAGGAAACCACAGGCTGCTGCTGGCCAGACTTGGCACGAGGCTTCGAGGCTGCTGCTTTTCCCCCTACATCATAACCGATTTCAAATGGTGCTAGACAAAAACAGACTCTGAACACCAGGAGAAATCGGTCAGCCTGTGTAAGAGATGGGCCAGTGGTGCTCCCAGGGTCTGCACCTCGAAAGTACAGGTGGCAAGTCTGATTTCGGGTGCCCTGCAATCGATGCTGAATACTCCAGGGCATCCTCTATGAGTGGGCTGACAGTGCCGATGTGGACGAAATGGTCCTCCAGGTGTACTGCCTTCACCTTTGCCCCCTGACAATACTCAATACATTGTTACCCAATGGAATATGACAATCAACACACACAAAGGCCCTACCAACACATTCGTATTGGTGACAGCTGCTAGGAGTCAAAAAAGAAACAGCATTACAACCTCTGCTCCTGAGTAAACCACTGTGTTTATTTTAAACACAACCCCCTCCCCTACTGTCGCCCCTCCCAAAACCCAACAAACTCAAGAGTGTATTTTGCGCTTCAAATTCTTCCCCGGACTTCTTGAACAGACTCAAGCGGCAGGAGAGGAGGAGCCAGTCCCATGAGCAGCAGTTCCTCTGCAGTCCACCCTTGGCTGTGCTGCAATTCT
The DNA here is from genome assembly GCA_963573385.1 of Cacajao melanocephalus. NCBI lineage: Eukaryota > Metazoa > Chordata > Mammalia > Primates > Pitheciidae > Cacajao > Cacajao melanocephalus. Next base: position 14,105 of record CAUYLG010076509.1, read on the forward strand.
TACTCCTAAAACACTGATTTCAAATGGTGCTAGATACAAAGATGGAAAAATCTAAGCCACCATGTGAAACCAGCTTCCAGAAGAAGAGGATCTCACTGAAGAAAGAGAGACTCACTCAGAAGACCCAGCCTCTGCCCTGAGGAGAAATGTCTTCTTCCAGTTCTACTTGTGATATGACACAGTGCTCCATGGGAAAGACATAGAGGAGGTTACACAGAGCTGCGCAAAGTAACATGAAAGTCACAGCTGACGCTTCAGACAGATGAGAGTAATACAAAACTCATTAATTCTAGGTTAATTCTATTTAAATTCACAGCCAGTCACTATAAATTATTATATAATGAAATAGTCAAAATTATTACGAAATTGCATTAATATTTACATTTCTACTACCCTGCATTTCCACAGTATTTCACAGTATACAAAGTGTTTCCAGATATATTACCTTACTTCCTCAGGTCACAAGCACCCTATCTGCCTGTGGATGGAATGAAGCTCTAGCCTACACAAAGGTGCGCCTCACCTGGCTAGGGCAGCTCTTCTATGTGTCTTATTCGAGAAGAGCATGCATTCCTCCTTCCCACCCCACATGTATCAGAACATTCAAATATGACCCCATTAATTTGCAATCTTATTTAACCCCTGCTGTGACTTTAAAAACTGGTACCCTATAATTGTATCAAGGAGATAATCCTCTAACATAGAATTGAGTTTTATTTTCAAAATCTGCTTGAAAATAAGATTTGCACACTGTATTCCAAATTAGATTTCCCATCTCCTTACTGCATCATCTTTTTTGGTTGTTTGAAGCTAAGAAAAATATGTGTATTTCCTCTGATACCATAACCAAGAGAAAAGAGACAGAACAGAGACTGTATCTTTTAGGTTCCCTACCAATTCTTCAGGCCTCTAGATACAGGCTTATAATTTTTATGGTTCCTGGCAATAACAGTATGTGTCACTAGAAGGAGAAGTAAAAAATAGAATTTGAACATCAAAAGTTGTGGTATTTCATTCTCACAGCAGTTGTATGGAGCAGGAATTATTCCAATTTTCCAATTTTTGCAGAAGAAACTCATCCTTAATGAGGCTAAATAACTTGTCTGTAGTCACACAACCAATAAATGCAGATCTCAGGTCTAACTCCAAAGACTGTGTTCTTGCCCCTGTACCCACTGCAGCCTGCTCCATAACTTGATTATCATCTCATTGTGTTCTTGAACTTCATTAAGAACAAAACAGGGTGAGTGGGGCAGGGAATTCCTAGGCAATACTTCTGCACTGAAGGGGGATCATACTGACTACACAACATGTTATACTTGGGCAGAGAGAGGAGGGTGATCTGGGTTCTGCGAAGGCCAGGTGGTCTGGGGCAGCTTGCTTTGTTCTCTTCCTCTAGCGCCTTTGCCGTTTTTATTCAGCATGGCTGTGGCGTGGGAAAGACGCTGAAGATGAACCTGCAACAAGCGACTCTGACACCAGCACTAGGCTCTGCGGCCCACCGTGGGACTGGCCAGCCTCAGTCACAGGTGGCAGAGCTGGGGGCAGATCTGCACACAAGGGCTCTCAGTGATGACACCTGTAGCCAACACCTGGGCCCCATTAACCAGGAAACAGTGAGGGCTGTAAGGTCAGGAGTGAGTGTTTAAGGACAGTTATTACTGGGAGTCCAAATCCTGTAAAATGAGGGGATTCGATGAGACTCTCTTTTCTGCTTTTCGTTTTGGCCATACTTTTCCTTATTAACTTCTAGTTGCCAGTATCCACAAACCCCTCCCAATGAGCCCCCACACAGGTGTCCCGCAGTGATCCAGAAACCATGTTCCACAATCGAGAGGCCCTGCTTAAGCTGTTATCTCTTCCGGAATACTCTCTCTCACACCCTCCTGTAGCTACCACCCCTCGGCCCTGCCCCTACCACCCCTCGGCCCTGCCCCTACCCACCGCCACTCCAGGGAACTCCAGTCAACCTCCCCTCAGCTCAGGAAAGCTTCCCCAAGTCTAGCCCAGCTTGCTAGAAGATTAAGTCATCCTCGCCAGCCTCAAGTTCTTGAAGCCACTTATCTCACTTGGTCATCAGTGTGATTATTTAATGTTTCTCCTGCTACCCATAAGGGACCATCCGGAGTCAAGCAGAGGGGCTGCACATATCAGGGGGCCACTGCCACTGAAGGAGCTAACAGAAGCCAGAGTCTGGGTCCCCACTCCTGAATTCTAAAATTTAACTCTTAACTCTCTGGAAGAAGAGATGAGAAGCCATTAACAATGCATGACTTTAATTAAACACTCCAAAAGAAGAAGTGGAGAAAAAGTCATGTTAGTACTGAAATCCTTTGCCTTTCCAATTCCACTGGATAAAAGGATCCCTTCAGGTCTAAGCCTTCCCAACAGAACCAGTTTTCTCCTCTCAGAGTCAGCTGAGCAATGATTCTTCTCTGAAACAAGCTGGTGGCTGTTCCCTACTAGGAAGCAGCCGGTTAGTTTGATAAGGGCTGGAAGAGGCTTGCTCTCCCTGGCACCATGCCAGAAGGCCACCTAGACCTATAAGAAGGCAGCCCATGAAAACCCCAGCCTGCTGAGAGCTCTGCCATCCAAGGAGGGCAATGGGTTTTATCTACCTCAGCCTAAGGACTCCAAACAAACTGGCTGAAGGTGAAAGGGTTGGCAGGGCTGCCTGGGGAGAAAAACTACCCACCCAAAAGGGTGGGCATGTCAGTCTTGTGAGTGCTGCCATTCAGGGAAAAGGTGTGGGAGTTATACTCCATCCTGGTCCATTTCTGTGCCCACATTCTACCTGGAGGCTTCATCTTACACCAGGGTGTTTTCATCTGCCTGGGCACACAGTGAATGAGAACACACCGGTTTTAATACCTGTTCGGCCCTAATTCTGAGAACAGGGACCTGCCACTTGCCCTGAATGGGCCTCAGTGTCTTCATGTGTAAGGAGAGGAGGCTGAAGTAGACTGCTCACAGTTCGTTCAAATGATCAGAGGGCTCAGGCAGGAAACCTGAGACAGAAAAGCAGCAACAGCATGCAGCAGAAATACAGTGTCCTAGAGAGGCCATATTTTGTGTAAATGCATGTAAAATCAGATACGTTAAAATAACCCTAGCAGGCATGGTGTCACGCACCTGTAGTCCCAGCTACTCAGGAGGCTGAGGCATGTAAATTGCTTGAGCCCGGGAAGCAGAGGTTGGCTGATACCGTGCCACTGCACTCCAGCCCAGGCTACAAAGTAAAACCCTGTCTCAAAACAAAAACAAAAACTAGTGCAGGCCAAACACATCAAAGGGTTAAATGTAATCTATAGCTGTTGGTTAAAACAGTTTGGAGATTGCAAAGATACCTTCTACTTCATTCTATAAGTGATGCTTTATCTTTAAAGCTTAGCATGGTACCTAAAAAATAACATGGGAGGAAAATGGGAAGGTGAGGGAATCCCTGTTTGTGAAATCCATAAGCAAAGCCACTGAACAAACAGACCCTGGCCCCCAGATGCCTAACCCTGCTTGCTTGTGCTGCGCTACCACAGTGTGTGCAAATCCAGAATGTGGGGAGGTTCTGCCAAGGCAGCGCTGGGTGCTGAGTCACAGCTACTTACGTGACTGATGTGTGTTCCAGCCAGATGGGGGGAGCCGGAAGCCAAGCCCAGATGGCCATCTTCTTCCCTCTGGGAATGCTGATTTCAGGGATCCTGGCAGTGGGGAAGAGCTCATCTTGGTGAGAGAGGAGCCTGGGGAAGGCTCTTTTGTAAAAGGAGAATGTCTCGTCCTCAAGACAGTCCCAGGCCATTGCATGTATAATTTGAAAGGCTAGCCCAGCTTCCTGTCATTCTAGGCAGCAGCCTGGATATTGTGTCTTTAGCTATCAGGATGGGGGCTGTGGTTGATGAATCAGAGGGAAGGGTGATAAAAGGAAGGGTCTATGCATGAGGGGCCAAGGGTGGAGGGGAGGGAGCATGGAGTTACTGGCTGGCCCAAAGTCCCCAGAAACCTCCATCAGGCTCTTCCTTGCTGGCAGGTTGGCCTTCAAGGGAGGACTCAGAACCCAGGGACCACTGCGTTTCCCAGGCCCTGAGTCCCACTGTGGGAGTCACAGCCTCCAAACCCACAGTGCCCCTCAAATTGCTACTCAGGTAACAAGGCAATAAGTAACAGGCTTTTAAGCCTACGTGGACCCAGCATCAGTTCTTCTGGTTTCCCCTGGGTCAGAGGTATGGAGATCTAGGTTCCTAGGCAGCCACACTCCTTAAAGTTCAGTTTTCTGTCCCTTCCTTAACGCTACTGACCAAAAACCCAGCCTCAGTCCCAGCATGGAGGTCCTGGGTCGGGACTGCTGGCTGGCTGGAAGGATGCACCAAGGCTACCCTGACTCTGGGATGAGCTCGGGGGACAGGAGGAGATAGTGGAGGGCAAAGGGAAGGAAGAGGAATGGAATGAGGACTGGAGCTCGGGTGTCTCCATGTTCCCCTGGTAGAAGGGCTTAGCTCTGGCGGAGGAAGATGGGCATGGCTGAACTGCTTTCAAGGAAGCTAGTGCTTTCTGCAAGAGGAAAAATTATGCCAATGGTCTATTACACAAACACAATGCCCACCACACAGTTCACGGGTCCAAACCGATACAGATCCAAAGGCAAACCACCAACACTGCTCCCTGGTCATTCCTAAATCATCTGCTTGACTCAGTGGAAATGGACTAAACAGTGCATAGTTTCAGGTGAAACTGAAACTATGGTGAGACGCCCCAAAGCCCAGCTTCCCCACCCACCCCAGGCAGAGCTGGATGACCTCCTCCTTCAGCTACAGAGAAGTAACTAACAGATGCAGTATCCTACCAGGCAGGACACTCACAAGATGGCATGCCTGCTCTCGCTGGGAGAAGCATGTTCCTGTTCCCAAGAGCTCTTCCAGAGGCATGCCCCAGCCTCTGCAGCACAGCCTCTGCTCCTCCCTGGAGGGAGAGCACAGCATCTCAAAGGAGAGAGTATTTCAACACGTCAAACACCCTCCCCAGAGCACAGCCCAACGTGGGCACTAGGAAGCCCAGGGTGCTTCCTGAACTAACCTCCAAGTGGCAGTTCTCCCCAGTACCTGAGCACTCACCTGGTCCACATACATGGACTGGGCACACCCTGTGATGTGACGTGGTTCCAGTTCCCTAACAGAAGGGAGGGAGGCTGGGCCAGACAGAGGGTTGGTCTGAGTTCAAAGCCAACTGTGAGCCCACTTTCCCTCCTTCCCCTTTGATTGACCCAGCTGGTGGCTGCACCTACAGTGCTATTCCAGCCTCGTTCTGTTATCAGGACCTCTGCCTGCCAGGCTCAAGAACAGTGAGTAGCAAGAGAAGGGAGGAGGAGGAGGAAGGACAAAGGAGGGAGGAAGGAGGAGAGAGGAGGAAGGAGGGTGGGAGGGGCAAGGGAGAAGAGGTGGAGGAGGTAGTTTCACAGTCTACTGCATTCCCATCAGATCACAGAGAGGGGAACACGTACAACTTCCCGTTTCAAGCTCTTCTCTGCCCTCGCTTTTGTTTCAGTTCCTTCCCCTCTAGCCTGGGGATGGTGCGGCTAGTAGGCTATGCAGGGGCAGGCACCCAGGTACCCAGCCAACTGGGCTCTCGCCCGGCTCCATCTCAGGCCTGGCACGCTCCCTCGGGCCATTACCCAGCATGCCCTTCTCCTTGTCAGGGAGGCCACGCCCTCTTGTTTTCAAAGTTTTATAACAGTATTGTTTGTTGTCCAGCAGATTAAATTCTTTGGAGGCTGGGGAGTTGAGGGAGAGGGAGTGAGAGAGAGGAGGGAAAAGAGAGAAGGAGAGAAAATACAAATAACTTCTATTAGGGCCAAAAGATTAAATGAGTTCGCTTCCTAACACAAAGTTAACCTGTCTTAGAGACAGGCTAGTGGGCAGAAGCCTGTGTTCCCTTCTTCTCTGTCAGCGCCTCTCCTCTCTGGCACCCTTCTTACCTAGCCGGGGACGAACAGTCTCACACTTCCAACACCACTCCTCGGGTCAAGCTGAAAAGCAGTCCCAGCTAATAAGGTTGGAAGATGCATGTGTGAGCACCACCCCTCCCAGCAGGACACATGATGCGGGGTCGAGCAGGTCCCTGCAAGGACATCCTTCACTCTCATCTCAGGCATCTGGCTGAGAAACAGTCCAGGTCTATGGGGGAAGGGCGTCTCCAGGCAGCTGCCGGAGCCCTTGTCTCAGAGATGGCTCATCCCTGCGAGAGCCAGTGGTTTGTTTACACTTGAAATCAAAGTCACACATTCATTGATGCCAATGACACTGGAAGAATGGCACCCCAAGGAAATAACAACACAACAGCACAAATATTCACGTAGACCTAAACAGTAAGAAAGACTGGGAAACAGAAACAAAAAGAGACAAAAAGTCAATATAAACAAGCATCATCTTACAGACAGGACCCATTTCACTGTCCTCAGCCTGTCGGGCCTTTCATGCTAAATCTATAGGTGGTGATGACACAAAAGAATATATGATTTTCCACATTTAATACAACTCTCATTTAGCCATTAACTGATTTATTTCAGACTCTGGATTACCTCTAAATAGTATGCCCACTTGAACACATCCCTGTGCCTTTAGTATAGCAGCCAATGCCTGTGGCTCCCAGAGTTGAGGGCCTGCCCTGAGATGTTCCTCTCCCACCTCCTACCTTCTTCCCAGCAAACTATGTCTGGCCCTGTGTCCTCTACACGGCCCTCCTCCCTCTCTACCATAGGATTAGAGCAGCTCAGGGCTCTTTGCTGGAAAAGATGAGGGACAACGTGCCTTTCTCTTTTCTTTGTATGCAAATAATATCAGTTCCTATAAGATCGGTGACAGAAGTTCTCTCTGCAAAGGGAAACGAGGTCAAAGTTCCAGGTTCAATGCCCATATTGGTGCACCCTGCCCATGCATCTCCTCAATTCCACCCAGCTTGGGCTTGCCTTGAAGACAGAAGGCAAAAATGGAGAGAAGAGGTGGAGGAGGTAGTTTCACAGTCTACTGCATTCCCATCAGATCACAGAGGGGAACACGTACAACTTCCTGTTTCAAGTCTACTGAATCTCTAGATCCTGGCACCCACACCCCATGCTGAACCAGGGACCATCTCGAAGTGCCACAGACTCAGGACTGGGAGGATCCTGTGGAGCACACCCAGTCTCCTACCTCAAATAAAGAGGCTTCATCTTTCCTCAGGAACCCTCAGCAGAAGTGATGCACCGTTCTCCCAGAAGTCCAGCCCAAATCACCCTCCTTGCTGTAAGTTCTGCCCATTCTCTTTTCCATCCTTCAGGTGAACAGAATGAATTGGGTCCAATATGACAAATCTTCACACATGAAGCTACAGAAGCCTTCATTCACTAAAACAATTCCGCTGTGGATTCCCCATCACTTCTATATGAACCAATGATGCATTCAGGAAATACAAAAGGACAGACATCAGACACACATATGCACACTGCCCTTGTCCAACCTCAATCGTCCTAAAGGAATACCCCCCAAAAACGCCTAAACCATCGTGGCTAAATTAGCTGTAAAGAAAGACAAACCATTATTTCTCCCTTCATACAAGTTCTGGGTCTATTCAAATAAAGGTCACTCAGAGGGCTAACTGGCCAAGAAGTCCTGCTGTCTAGTACTCTGCCTCAGCAGCCCTTATAAAGAGTGGGAGTTATGCTCTGCCTTTAAGGAAAACTGACACCCATGAGTCAGTAGGGCTTACCCACCTTTCTCTCCGTGGGTAAGCCGTACTTTTTCAAGCCAATCATGAAGCAGACACTCAGAGCTGAAGCCACTGTTTCTAGTCCCTTACTTTACATTGTACATTGGCCAAGGCTTCCAGCAGGTACTGTACATTAGTCAACAAACAGGTAGCATACACGCAACATGCATGCTGGGCAAGGCTCAGGGCATCCCCTACAAATGTGTTGGAAAAATCTCAAAGTACCCACACTGGGCCTCACCTCTAAGTGAGCTGGACTCAGCAGAAGCATGCCTGTGTGCACAGGCGTGAGGTGCCATACAGATATGTCACAGTGGTTTGATGCATCACATATTCCAGAAGCTTCCAAATGCAGGAAACCTCTCCAAGAATACATGGTGAGTGGCTGACTTCCCAGCCAAGAAGTGCAAGCCAGTTCTCACAAGAGCTGCAAAAAGTCTAAAGAATCAAAGAGTTGGAGGCCCTGGACATGCTGATATTTTGTTTCCCTTTCAACATATAGAAAGGCCCTCTAAGGTCTTCAGAAATTAAGGAAACTGCTGAAGACTCCACTCCCCTACTCCTACCCCTGCTCCACTAATTAGAACTCAGTGAAATGACAGCTGATGTCAGAAGACCTGGATGGGAGACCCACGAGAAACAGCTGCAAGCAGTTAGATCTTGGCAGAACTGATTCTCTGGCTCAGCTTCACCAACGACAAGGATAAGACCACCTATCCTCTCAGGGTTGTGTGAGGACCAAATGAGCCAGAAAGTGTGAAAACAGCTATGTGAGCTGATATGATGGTTATGCCTCCATTCCTCTCCTGCCTGAGTCCCAGCCCAGATGGCTGTTTGCTATTCCATACTGGCAGTGGGGTGGCACTCAGCTATTATTAATCCCAGGTAAACATCCCACAAAGTGGCAAGCAGATAGTGTCTTGGAGAAATGTAGCTATTTTAAAACTCTATATTCTGCTTAGCAGATTGCACAATGTGCCCCCTCAGCCCCAGGGGCTCCTACCCACACAGCCTTGGAGAAGTGGTGGACATCTGGAACTAACACTGCCATGGGGAAGCTAGGCCAGAGTCCCAGTCACTCCTAGCCCCAGTCTGGCTGGGCCTGGGACCTTGGGCTTTCCCGCAAGTGTTTTATTTTGCTATCTTTTTAAGAATGACTCAAGACTAAAAAGCCAAAATGGAACCAGTGACTCTGAGATATTTTTGTTTTTTTTTTCTTTTTGTCATTGTCATTTTTAAAATTTAATATTTTAGTTGAGGGCCTCAAAAACACATGAAAATAGAAGGCCAAATATAAAGGAAAACTTCCTGACAGCAAGGGGTACAGACCCTGTAACAGATGCCCGTCCTCAATCTGCACAGCTGCATTCTCTCTCCAGGGTTAGAGCCAGACAGGATGGAGCTTCTTTTCTAGAGCAGGGTCTCTTGGGTTAGCCCCCTGTAGGACAGCAAGAGCCCCCAGCAGCTCCCACATGCCCCATCTCCAACAAGCCTCACAGGGAAAGCCCGTAGCCATGTCCCTTGCCACCTGGTGGATCTTCATCAACACCTTCACGAAACCTCCAGCCCTCTGCTTCCACTTCTGGGAGATTCTTCAAAAACGACCTCCTTCCACCCACCTACCCACACTAATTCCCACAGTGCCTCTTCAGCTGCTCTGAGATAGGTCATCAAGATCTCTCGCCTTCTCTTGTGGAAACCTGGGCCTAGTTTTCCTCATCCTGAGTTGTTGGCTAAGAAACATCTCCATGAACATCCAGGGAGGCCCCAAGATAGAGCTGGAACCTCCAAAGAGATTCTGGTTCCAACGCCTCATTTCATAGATAATGAAACTGGAGCTCAAAGGAGGAAAGAGAGCTAGGACAAGAATCGAGGTACACTGACTCCTCAACACGGAGCAACATAAACTCCACTTTCCTGACCGTCCTCCTCCCTGAGCACCCCTAACTATACTATCTCATTCCTGTGCAACTTCAGACCCCTGGCAGCAGATGGCAGTGTGTGCAGTCCCGGTGGGTCAGTTGTCCATGATCAGCCAAGGAGCGAAGAATCACATGGCCTGACTCCGCGGGGCCACCGCCTCTTCCACCAAGTAAACAAGTCCTGAGCCCTGGAGCTGCATGCGCTGAACACATGACACATGCCTGCCCTGTCCCCAGCACCACCAACCTGCCTCCACCTCTCAAGACACAGAGCTCAACCAAGCATCCGGCACAGGCCACTTCTCTGCCTGCTGCCCATCCCTTCCCTATCGCATGACCATCAGCTCTGGGAATGGCTCATTCTGGCAGGACAGGCTGAGCTCAGAACCAGCCTCCTGCAGGAACGTTTGACCAGTGGCTTGGCAAAGACCTAACCAGCACATTTCCCTGTGCTGAATGGACAAGAATGGGGCACAGTGACCAGGCTGAGTAAAGAAGTCAGCTGGTGCCTGGGAGGGCGTGAGGCAGAAGGCCAAGGGCAACCGTGGCAGACGGGAGAAAACCAGACTGCTGGAGACCAAAGGCTTGCCATCTACTCCACCTTGATCCCTGACTCACAACAAGCTCCTGTAAGCTACTATGGGGACCCTGGATGGATTTCTCTCGTTATTAGGAAAAAAGAGGGGGTTAGTCTATGTTAGTCCTAACTCTCTGGAGGAAAGCACAATTGATGTGGCTTCAGGTCCTGAGTCTCTAGATCTCTCTGACCATCATCTGGACCCTTCTCCTATGTGTGTGGGGGGAGTCCCCCTTTTCATCCCCACACAATCTCCATATATGTCTATCCTGTACATTTTTGAATTCTTTTTAAAAATCACTATTAATAGTGTCTCCTCACACTAGAACGTATGCCCCATGACAGTGGAAACTTGGCTTTGTCGAGTTCTGCATCTCCAGCACCTAGCACAGTCCCTGGCATACAGCAGAGGCTCCGTACACAGCAGTGGATGCCATGTACTGGCCTTGTTCAGCTCTGCCAGTCCATGGCTACCAAAGGGCATTTGCATCTGCCCTGCCTATCCCAAAAGAAATGCGGCACAACCATCCCCAGTGACTGGAAATTTCCTCTGGGTCTCTGCCTTTCACTCTGGTTCACATCAGTCCTCTGAGGATTTTAGTTCACAAAAAATGTCTGACTTCAGCCCAAAAGAGTAAAGAGAAAGTAGAGGCTTTGGAACAAGAAGTACATGGATTTAAATCTCAACAACCTCACTTACCAAATGCATAACCTTGGGTTAAGTCGCTTAATAATCAGTTTCTTTAACCATAAAAGGGAAGTGACTCCTACGTCATATGGTTGTTCTGAGGATGAAATCAGATCAGGAGAGGGGGTCCTTAAAAAAGGTCAGTTTCCCTTTAGGGACCAACAACTCTGATGCCCATCTCATACCTTCACGCCTCATTACAGACCCTGATCGAGGCACTATCCTGCCTTCAGCACCAGGCGCTCAGATGTAAATCCTTCACAGGAGATGCACACATCCATCCTGGGCCACAACAGGCAGTCCCGGCTGGGCACTGGGCTCATCCTCCCACACCCTCTTGGACTTGCTCCTGTGAGCTGACCACATATATCTCCTCCCCACGTGGCTCTATCTGCCCCCATGTACCCACTCCACCACTGCAGGCTTGACACTATGGGACTGGGCTCTGCATAGGCCGTGGGGCCCTGGAGGTATTCTCTGGCTTTATCAGCCCATGAGAAGCTCTTGTGGAAGGAGCCAGTAAGAAAGCAAACTCAGTCTATGCTTCCCTCACAGTCACTCCAAGTCTCAGAAAAGCAAAGCAAAATGAAGGCCTCCCACAGACAGCCGGCTGGTGGGAAAGGGAGGTATCTCTTACATATCTCAGAGGGAGGCAACATGCCCAAAAAAGTGACCAGCACAAGGTACAGATCCTCTCTAAAGCTGTGGCTGCAACCTCAGGGACAATCAAGCCAGGGGACAGCGCCAAGATATGCATTAAACAATTCACAGCACTGATCGGACCAGGATTCAATGGAATAGAGAAGGTGCTGACCAATCAGGGCCCCTGGCAGGGCCTCTCCCCCACAACTCCCAGCCAAACCACACCACCTCAGCTCCAGAGCCACCAGCTCTGTTAACCTCTGCTGGATCCGGGATGGTGAGGAGGCCCCACGCTGCCTCTTGGCTCCCAGACCTCAGAAATTCGAAGGTAAGGAAAAAAGTGCCAGATATGTTGGCCCCTCTCTCAGGGGGTATCAACTGTTCTGCTAGCCTCATTGGCAACACAAAATATCCCACGTCGTGTCTATAGAACCCAGGCTGGTGAGCAAAGAGAAACAGAACCAGATGAGGGACAAAAATAGGAAAATCAGCAGGGAAACACCAATCCCAATTCTGGAAACATCAGAGGCCACAGAGACAACTGCATGACCAGGAGCAAAACCAACCTCCCCTTTACTTCTCACCCTGGTTTTCCCAATCTAACCAAGGACAGGGCTATTCATGAGAGTGGGGGTCACCAAGAGCTATGCCCAGGGATGTACCGCCCATGTGAGGGCTGAGACTCCCAAGCACAGCCAGTAGCTACGTCTGGCTCCGGCCCTACAGCCAGCGCTGGCCAGACTCTAGCCAATACTTCTTGAAGGACTTGGCTCACTCCTCTTAGTCTCCCCAGCTGCACTCAAGTCGATACCTCTCCATTCCAACACCCCCTGCCATCCCTCACTGCAGTACTCCTGGAGGGCTGAGACCTGTCAGAGTCCTTAAAGGAAGAGACACGAGACTCTTCCGAATAGCCCTGGATCCCTCAGCCTGCTCACAGCCGACCTAGAGACTCAACTCAAATGGATAGAGAAGAAGATGAAATAACAGGAAGCAGAATTGACCAGTCTTCCCTGGATAGCGATAGGAGCAGCATGGGGAAGAGTAACCCCCACCCCCACTGCAACATATGAGCACAGAGAGGTGATCACTGTGTGGCCAGAGGTAGGATCCCACAGGTGCCTCCGAAAATTATCCAACATCATTCCTTTTCTCTTTAGAGCCCAGACCAGTCTGCTGTTGCTAGTTCCAGCTGGCTCTACTGGCCAAGAACACTACAGCCATCTACTCAATAGGAGAGAGACTTCCTGGTGATGGGCAGGCACCACGAGTCTGCTTTGTGAATTGTATCAATGATGCAACTGACCTCCCCCATTCTGCAGGCTGTCATCATTTTTCATTTTTAATCACCATGGCTATTATTGTGACTGGCAACAAGTGAGGCAGACAAAAAGCATTTGTCAACTGTCTAGAGATGCTTTGCAATGGCTTACTGGACCAGGGATTTTGTTTTTTAAGGCAAAGGTAATGAAGTCCTAGAGGCAGAAAGTGGCTCATTGAAAGAAACCCCCAAAGTAGGGAAAGAGTCCCAAAGCTCACTGCTCAGCCCAGTTCAAACTCCAGACCACCAACCTAGACTAAGCCCCATCAAGGCAAAATATATCTGGAGTGAGACAGGCCATCCACTGAGACTACACAGGGAAGAGAATCCCCAGGCCCCAGGAAGGCTCCCAGGATTACCGAGGGGTTAAATCCAGAATCTCTTGCTGGATGCTGGAGCCAAGGAGAGTTTCCATTCACTTACTGTGGGAGGCCCAAATGCTCTGCCAACTGCCACACCCAGCAATGCTACCAGCTATCTCCCACACATCCGCACAGCCCGACCACTTCAGCTGCCCATCCTGCCCCCAGTCCTGTGCTCATTACTAACCTCATTCACAGAAAAGCCAGAAGGAGGAGAATGCAAAAAGGAGAACAATTGTTTGGGAGATTCTGAATGGAGACATCTGAGGATTCCCTCACAGAATAAGAAAAATGGTGTTCATGGGAAGGAATGCAGCTGGGGGAAGGCTAGAGGGAGCAGCCCACACTGGACTTACCTGGGAGGCAGGTAGTGGAGCGGTTTAATCCTATTTTCTTGCTGCATCTGGTTTCCAATAAGCAACTTGGTGATGATTCACTGACAAGACTGGGGTCATGTCACATCGCTCAGCGCACTTGTGGTCACAAAACCACAAAAATTGGTGGCTCAACAGCACCTATGAGAGGAAAGGGGAATATCCAACCCATCTTGCCCTGAACCAACCAGCACAACATGCTCACCCACCACCAAAACTCCTTCCGAGGACAGCTGAGCCCTCTCTGCCCAACTGCAGCCAGATCTCCAGAAACCCCAAACGGGGTTAAGGATGGACAGTAGACACAGATCCAGGATGCCAGTCACTGGGTTTGCCCTCATATATCCTAAAGAAAGTCAAAGGGAGGGGGAAGTGGTGGAGGAAGGCAGGGAATGCAAGAGGTCCAAAAAAAGGAAAAGAGAGGTCAAAAGACATCCTTGAGTAAAGCATGGCAAACAGGAAAGCAGGAAGAGAAAGCAGAGGCTGGTCTTTGACACAGGCCACAACTGTACCTTCAGCTACATCACATGCCCCTAGCTTCTCTCCCTCCAAGCTCAATATCCACTCGAGAGCTATCAGCCCCTCCTGCACCTCATCCCACATCAGCACCCTCATCTAGCATGACCTTTCAATCTATCAGCATCTGAAATACAGGAGGAAAGTAAGCAGCCCTGAACCAGACACACATACGTACATATACACACACACACACACACACACACACACACACACACACACACACACACACACAAACACCCCTTCCCAGATTAAAAGGCCTTGGAGATGGCTCACGCTCTCTAGGTTCTGGTTCTCTGATAGAAGTGCTCCACTCCCACAGGGGAGGGCAGACACGTCTGATAAGAATTGCTTAGCACAATGCTATATATAGTCTAGGTTCCTACCAGCCTGGAGATGTGGAGCTAGAACTTGGCAGAGAACCATGCTAGGTGCTGGCAAGGACCATCCTCCCGCTGCCAGCCAATGGGAAGCCTCACTTCCTGGCCGGGGGCTGTGAGGGCACACAGGGTCCTTCCAGGCAGCCCATTAACACTCCTCACTGAGGGACACAGGCTGTTGGCTCCGTTTTAGGGAAAATCAACTTCTCCCAAATGTGAGGGGGATGTGTGGGGGCTGAACAGCAAATTCTAGCCTCTCTGCAGCTACCCAGTAGCATGAGAATATCAATCTAGTCCTCTCTTCTGGAGGACTAAGGGCGGGGTGTGTGGGAGAAGACTGAAGAAGGCATAGCAGGTGGCTGGGCTCAATAAACATCTATCCATTTCTGATGTTCGAAGAAATAAAGGAATGTAAAAGAATGCAGACAAATACTTACTGCAGAGAGTGGGGCTGCCAGGCATCTCCTTTTTTTGTTCCAAATACATGCAAGTGAGCCACTCGATCCGGCAGTATGACGGCTGTCTCCGGCACACTGACACCATCCTCAGCTGAGCCTGAGTCGCCAAGAGGTTGTCACCCACTCACAAAGCAAGCTGCATTCTCCTGAGTCCTCTGTGAGGAAGAAGAGAGAAAAGAAGACAGGTGGGCTCAGCTCACAGAGCCAACCAAGCAATGAATTGAGCAGATCCCAACCAGGGTCCCATCTAGGGTTAGTATGTGGCTCTGGGATGATGACCACCAGCTGTTGTCCACCACCCAATGACAGAAACAAGACAATGTTGGGTAAAATGACATGGGTCCTATGTCCTGGAGAAAGGGCAGCAACAGAGGGTACACGGTCTGATGAAGGAGGGCCTGTCTACCACCTCTTTCAGAAAACGAACCTGAGAGACCACAGAGCTGCCTGAAGCCCAAAATCCAGGCTCTTACTATATACACAGCTTCGGACAAAAAAAACGAGACACGAAAGGTTCCAATGTCCAAATACATACAATATTTTTAGGTCAAGCTGCCCTCTACTAGGGTGCAAAACATGACACGAAGGGGCTGTGTCTGCCTTTGCCCTCTGGGTGGGGACGGCTGGCTCCCATTCCCTGTCCTGCTTAAACTCTCTCATGTGACCTGGTCACATCTCCCTGTCCCGCTCTGGCTCCCAAGGCCCAGGAGCCACTCCTACCAGAGATCCCAAATGAGTCACCCTGGGAGGTCCTTGGAGAGAAGAGGAGGTGCTCAGTGACAAATGTCACTGCTAGCATCATCAGCGGGAATGCATGAGTCTGAAAAATAGTACCCGGCGAAAGGAGGGAGGGGGCTCCGGCCAGGTTGTTCCTCATCCCTATACGCGATTGCTTGCCCCTCTGTCCCACACTCTGGCTGAGGAGGTAGGTAGAGGAAAGAAAGCTCCGGTTTGGCCGGGATTCAGTGGCGGTAGAGCCGCATCTTCTTTCTCGGTCGCAAAAGGGCGGGGCAAGGCGGGGCAGGGCGGGGCGGGGGGATCACGCGCCTATAGCGCAAGGCTGCGGTATCGAGAAAAGCCTAGAACTCGCAGCCGCCATGATGACGCAAACAAAATTAAAAGGGTCAAGTACCCAAGGCCCACTGTTTCACCTAAGAGGACAATGAGGAAGATGAAGGGGAGAAGAGAAGCTCTGATTTGGGTCGATAAGGAAAGGGGAGGCTGACGCAGGCTGCCCGAGAGCCGGCCTTTAGCGCACTGACGGTAATGCGGTTCCGCCATCTTGAAGCGCCGCGCGGCAGAGGACGCTGAAGACGCCACAGCCCCACCACGGCCACTTCTCCCGGGGTCCAGGCGCGCCCTCGTTCACTGAGGTCGTTCTGGCCCGCCCCCACCCTAAGAGGCAAATCGCCCTTCATTCAAGGCAGTGACCACCAAGACTGCACCAAAACAGAACCACAGTGAGAAATCCCAAAGGGCTTTCTTTGGGAGACTTCTGTCTTCTGGGACTAAGGGGAAGAACTCAAAAAATGACCCTATTTGCCAAACTCGTCTAACAACACACACAGCTGTTATTTTCTTTTCCGACTCTAAATGCAAGAGTTCACAGAGCCCTGCTGAGTTACCTGGGGTCGCCCCCATCCTGATGCCCGGGCAGCAGGTGCCTTCTCTGTCCAGTCGTCCCTGAAAATGACCTCAGGCTAAGGATCAGCTCAGAGCCCCAAGCTGTTTTTGCAGCTTTCATGTTGACAGAACATCCTGGCCACTCTGCTGAGAGCTCCATCTCCCGGCTCCCGATACACTGAGTCATCTTCCAAAGAGGAAAAAAACAACAAAGCAGCCGTCACCAGGGTCCCCATTGCCGTCGACTGACGACTCACTGGCTGTCGTCACTCTCTGCTCCGCGGCCTCCGAATTGGTGACGAGGGGCTTCAGGGTGCCTAACTCCCCTCCCATGGGACTCAGCAGCATCAGGAAGCAGGCAGCCACTGCTGAGATTCGGAAAGAAGGGAAACTAACCTGCCATGAGAAGACTCCCAGGAAGGCTCACTGACCCTCCCTCTGCCGTCACCAAGCCCCCTACCACTCCATGCCCACAGCATGTTCCTGATGCAGAAGTAAAGGGGTATTTACGCCAGGTGGCGGACAGCACCGCCTTGCACGGTTGAGGTGCATAATGCCTAAGTTACCTCCTCCCTGCCCCTGCTATGACACCACTTAGGGCACAGGAGCTCCCCTCTCCACCATTTCTTCTGTAGCCCTCTCTACACTCCTTTTTGACGTCCCTGATAAACCACTGGGCAGGGATGGGAACCTATTTGCTGCCAATATATTAGGCATTTCTGTATAACAGTTGTAGTGGCTCCAACTCACTGACCAAGGACATGAAAACTTAAGAGAAATCATATGACTTGTCTAAAGTGACCCAGCTAAGAGGAAGGATCACAATGAAAACCTAGGTCTATCCAAGTCCAGTGTCTCTGTTCCCTGCTCTCTAATTCTGGAGCTTATTCTGGTTTTGAAGTTGCTATACCCCACTCCACCTCTCCCTCTTCTTGTAGGAGCAAGGCAACCAGGATAACTGAGTCAGTTAACCCATCAATTTCAGCTACAAAAAAAAAAAAAAAAAAAAAAAAAAAAAAACAAAACCATCTTCTTGAGTGAACCTGACCACAAAGGAAGAGGAGAAAGTTAATGACAGTGTCAAGGAACAGCTAGGTGACCCAGACCATGGACACAAGATTGACCACCCAAACTGCCACAGAGCATTAGGGACTTACAAAATTCCTTAAATAGACAAATTTTGGGGATCTGCTTCATAACAGGCATCTGTTCAGAGAAGAAAAATATAAAGACGTTGGAAGACCAGGGACGCTCCGCACAGGGCTATGGAAAGAAATAAATGAAATAACTGCAGGAAAAGTGTCTAACATGGTATCTGTCAAACAGAAGGCACCAAATAGGTGTTTGTTTTCCCTCTCCTTTCTCTAGCCTCCCTCCTGTAGCTCCTAATCTAATAGGTGACATAAGACTTGTACACAAAGAATCATAACACAACAGAAGTACCATAAAAAGGGACAGACTGTGTGTATGTTCGGCCGAATGGGCGGGGGTGGTTATGAGAACTGCTGCTTGCAAAGGAAATCAGGAGAGGTCCACGGAGAAAGTGAGACTGCTACAGGTGGATGCAGAGGAGAGGAGGCATGGAAAACATCATTGGTGAAAACACACAGGAAAAGAAAGAAAAAGGAAGTTGCCTGGTTTTGTTGGAACCTGTGGTCCACCAAGAGAAACTGAGAGAGGTAAGACTGTACAGGAAAGCTAAAGCCAGTTACGGGTAGCATTGAACATCATGCTAAAGGAAAGGAATTTTACTCTGGGAACGATGAGAAACCATTTTAACTTTCTGAGCAAGAAAGACAAGATGGCCGCTGCACGCAGAAGGGCCTGGAGAGAGGGGGAACGGACAGCGGGGAGCCTCACAAGAGGACTACAGCTGGAACCATGGCACTGGCAGGGGGCATGGAGGAGAAACAGAGAAGAAAAACAGTAAGCAGGCAGGACCATCCGAACATATCCTCAATGCTGCCTTGGACCTTACTTCCCTGTCCCCACGGGGAGGCTGCTGGAGACAGAGCCTATTTGGGGAACACAAACCACGGGTCTGACACGTCTGAGATGAGCTGCCGAGCCTCTGCCTCCACTCTCACCCAGACACTCAGCTTTTCCTAACTACTCCAAGCCTCAGGCTGATGTGGACGTGGGAAACCCACGCTCTGGCAAAGCCGGGCCCAGATAGTGAGCCCCTACCCAGACACCTTCCACCTGAATCCCCACCCAGGACTGTGTCCAAGAGTGGGACTGGGCGGTTCTGCCCCAGAGCCACCTTCACTGCGGCAGCCACCACTGCGCCCGCCTCTGCTGTGCTTTTGCCCCCCCTTCCCCTCCTCCGTCATAGCCCCCGCCCCCCGCCCACTCTGCGGAACTGGCACAGCAGGACAGAAAAACCAACGCCACCATGTCAGAGACCAGCAGAAATGGCTCCAAAATGGCAGCTCATCAGAGAAGTCCAGAAAGATCATAAACCCACTCAGGAAAAGGAGGGGAACCCAGTGACAAGGGGCGTAAACTGTCAAAACTGCCTCCCAACCAAGCCCCCATAATCATCACATCTTTTCCTTCAGAAACATCCTCTCAAAAATCAGACGGGACATGAGTGAAAGAAGGGTGCCACCCCCTCCACCAGAGAGGCCCTAGGGGCCATAGGTGGTATACGGGGTACTCAGAAGAGGATGTTCTGCAGCCTCTTCACCAAGATGGGGCTAGAAAACCACTTTTGTCCTCAAGCTTAGCTCCTGCCACTAACTGGACAAGAGTTAGCCCTCCAGGGATTGCAATCCTCCACTGCTCCCCAGTCAGACCCTCCCCAGCTCTGTGGGCCCTGGGGAGTGAGAAGGTAGGGTTGCAAGGAAGGGCCGAGAAGGCGCGTGCCATGCCCTCAGTTATGTAATAAGAAGGGCGGTGCTCGTCCTAGGCCAGAGACCCAGGGCGCACTGCGCTCCCAGATGCGCAGTCATGGGTGGGGGCCACTGCGCATGGCGCAGTGCTTGGTAAACCCCCTCCTCACAAACGTGAGACCTGTGACAAGGACAGGTTAGAGAGCAGGGACCCTGATTTTTCGAGGCCTCCCTCCCCCAACCAGAGGCGAACAGCCTGCTGCCCTAGTTTTACTCTGACTCTCCTCATTCCCTAGACTGACAAACCTTTCTAACCCGGGGCCTCCAAACCACCCATCTCCCACTGACTTTTCTGGAAATCCCTCCAAATACGCAGTTTCCAAGCAATTTCCTGGGGTGAGTCCCCCATCCTCACCTTTCCAAGCACCAAGTAGTAGTAGCTTCCAGAAGGTAGATCTTTCCCATACTGGGCTCAGCTCACAAGTGGCTCCTATGGGCCTCTGGACAGCCCCGGACGTCAATGCAAATCTCTTGTCCCCGGGGAGTAGCCCAGAGTCAGCAGGAAGCCCAGGATGGTGGCAATATCAGCAGCAGCAGCTCTGCCCTACCTTGCCCATGCGTTTCCAGGGGAGCCGAGAATTATTTTGCCGCAACACTGAGGTGTGGCTGATTGGAAAATTTCCTTTTCCAACACCAAACTACAGGATAAATATTGTCTTCCAATTTGCTCAACCCTCTGCACACCCATCTCCCTAGCATTCTTCCCTCTAAATAAAGTTTTGGGAGCCCTGAGCTCTTCTTCCTTATAGTGCATGGAATTTTGAAAGGCATAGGAAGAGGCTTCAACTGGGCAGTCAAAAGCAGGCATAGACACAGGAGCCTACGCACACCCCTAAAGAGATTTTAGAAAGCTGCTGGGCTTCTCCCCCCTCCCCTTTAAGCAAGTGAAATGCAAATTCAGATTTGATACCCTGCCCTGAGCCAATCAAAAAAAGCTTTTCACCTGCCATTGGCCCACCCACCAATCAGAGGAAGTGTCTGGAGGGAGAGCCCTCCCCTGGCCAATGGAAGGCCAGCTCAGTCACTTAGTTAATGATGCAGCAGTACAGGGAAGGCCATCACATGTGAACTGGAAGGGAGCCAACATGGAGACACAGAGAGCGCAAGGTAAACAACTTTCCAACGCCAAAAGGATGACATTTAATCTCTAAATGCTAGCTTCCCTTCTCAGCTCATCCTTAACCCCTCTCAGCTGGCCACAGAGGCCCCAGGAGCCTCACTACCTGTCCCCCAAAAGCTCCTAACCAGATGCAACAGTGACTGCGTCACCATTCCCCACTTTTCCCAACTACGCAGTGACAAACCTACCAGCTTTACCCCACTTCTCCCAGCCCACACCCCACCCTGGCCACTTGGCTCCCCACAAGCCTCAGATTCCCAGGGCCAGACCTTTCAATAAGGCAACCCCTGGGAAAAAACTGTCTCTCTGTCTTTTCGGCACTTCTCACTCCCCTACCTTCCACGTAAGACCTGCACGGATAGACAGATGGACGCTGACACCCAAACAACCTGGAGAACCAGTCTATCTGTCCACTAGAAGGAAATAGGGTAAAGGCTGGGAGGTCAGGTGGGAAGCAGGGGATGGTTCACTCCTCTCTCCTCTACCCTGGTCAGCCTTGAGCAGCTGACACTAGGGGAAAGAACTAGTGGGAAAAAACCCTCCCTCAGAGAAATAAATAGCAAAAATCGAGAAAGAAGGTGAGAGAGACAGAGCACCCACATACACAGAGACAGCGTCCCTGATCCCAGCAAATACATACGTGGGGGAAGAAGGGGGTTACGCCATCAAGTCCTGAAGCCCGTCGGACCACCCATCGTCGCCTGCGCAGACCCAAATCTCGGTCCCGCCGTAAGGTGCCGCAGTCCCGAATGTTCCAGAATTTGGTCCCGTCAAACCTTCCACTGTTGCCCCGCAACCTTTTGCTCCCACCCCTGCCCCCCACCACCACCCCACCTCCTCCCCGCGGGAACCGCCCGTGCCACCTTGCGTGTCATCTCCTACCCTAGGCTACCCAGAGGCCTCTGGCCCCGACAGATCTCTGAACGCTCAGCAAGTGAGCTGGCAGAACCTGGTGCCCGGTGTTGCTATGACTTGTTTCTTGATTTCTCTCTCTCTCTCTGCTGCAGCACGGCTGTTGCTAGCAGACCTATCGACGGAGCTTGCTTGCTTGCTCTCTCTCTCTCTCTCTCTCTCTCTCTCTCTCTCTCTCAGCTCTGTGACGCAGATCTAAATTCTCCAGTCTGCTCCTTGTGTTGCAAGAGCAGAACTGCAGCTTTTCCCCTGGAGAGTCGGAGGGCAGTGCCAAGGCTGGTCAAACAAGGCAAAAAAAGTTGGGCCTACACTCTGCTTCCTTAGCCACACTTTTCAGCTCGCCCCCTCCCACCCCACCCCTCCTGCACCTCACTGCTATGGGGCATAGAGGTCCCTGTCCTTGCAGGCTTACTCCTTCCCTGAGGGCTTCCCAGGCATAAGACTAGCTTAACTCTTTGAGTGGCAGCCCCCAGCGCCCAGACAGGGCTGCCCCATACTAAATGTTGCAACATCTTTTCTTGAGCCATATGGGCTTCTCCAGCCCTGAGAAAAAATGTTCCTCACCCTGACCACTGTCCCATTAACTCTTTGTGTCATAGAGAAGTCCAGGATTACAGCCACAGCTGACTTCTGGTTTTTTGTTGTTGTTGTTGTTGTTGTTTTTTTTTTTTTGGCCACAAACCAGGACCTTTTTCTCCCTGGAATTTCCTAAGGACAAAAAGCATAATTAAAACATTGCCTGCCTGCTCCACAAATGAGATCCTTCTATCAGGGCAGGAATTTGAAAAACCAAATTGAACTTCAGCCTGAAGAATCCAGAGTAAAACCAGTCTGGATCTCCATTCTTCCTGGGCTCAAGAATTTAGGGCCTTGTTAGATACATTCAGTTACTCCTCAAAAGGTACTTAGGCCATGCAGTCTCAGAGATTCAGGTTGCTGAGTCATTTGTTCCCAAGAAGATCTTTCTGACAACGTGAAAAGCAGCAAAACAGAAGAACAGCCAAGCCTGGACCTGAAGTGGCCAATGACTGTGTTCTCCTCTCCAGCACAGGCAGTCAAGCAAGATAAGCATCCACCAGCCGACCCCAAACCCCTCCACAATGTTCACACATGGATGTCGACACTGCTGGAAACTCTTCCAGGGAGGGGCGGCCCACCAATACTCTGGAGCTAGAGTGGGGTTGTTTTTGGATACTCACAAGTCTCCACTGCGGCAAGCAAAGAGCTCCCAACATTTTCCTGCCCCTCCCCACAGACCCAAAAATGCTTCCAGGAACAACTGAGATGCTAAGCCACTAGACCCTACATACCCAGACAGACCCAGGGAGTGTCGGGTTCCCACAGTGCTAGATCAGAAGAGTGCAGAAAGGTTCCTGACGACCAGTTGTACCATATGAGCCTAGACTTGACCAGAAGTGAGTGATACATTCAGGTCCTGGGTCAGGTGGCTCATGAAGTGTATCACATCAAGAACCTTGCACTTCCAGGAAGATGAATGAGAATGTGAGGCCAGGCAGCCACCTTATCCCATATCTGCTTCCCAGGCAGCCTTCTTCAAGCAACTACTCTGGGCCAAAGTTTCATCCAGCAGAAGGGAGGACCACTTGGAAGTCAAGCATGGCACTACAGAGTTTTAAAAGAAGACCAGAGTATCCGTGCCAGGCTCCCAGCAGGGGGGAAAGTACTTCAGATTCACACCTTCTGGGCTCCAGGGTTGAGCATGCCAATAAAGAAGTCACCTACTGGTCTGATGACCAAAGGAACGTGGCCTTGATGGCACTAAAGCAAGTCCCCCAGAACGGTCCTCTGCTTACTTAAATCTCATCTGCCGTAGTTTCCTTCTCCATGGAAGAAAAACATGCCTAAGTTCATGTCAGGACATTCCTGATTTATCCAAGAGCCCAGGATCAAATAAACAAAGGGCTCTGAGCTCTGCCAGGGAGCCTCCTCCTTCAGGAGGGAGAACTAGAGGGAAGTAGGCTTGGTACAGAGCTGGCCCATCACCCCATGAACTTGGTGAGTGACGTGGCTGCATACTGCCATGGCGATGGGGATGTTACGGGTGGGTGGAAGTGAGAGAAGAGGCAAATAAGTCATGAGAGACAGAGTGAAAGCCAGGCAGGGTCAGAGAAGGAACCTACATAGCAACAGAATTTAGAGAGGCCGACTGTGGTCTATGACCGCAGCAAAATTGAGCTGAGTCCCTGCAAAGGTAAGTCCCCATCTCAGGGGTGCAGCAAGGACCAACTGTGACTCAAAAAGCACTATGCCAACATTACGTTCAGCAAGGCTTTGTTTCATTTTCCCTCTAAATCTTTTCCTTCCCATGACCCTGTTGATATGGCTTTGATGACTACAGGAGCAGTAGGGTTTTTGGTTTTGTGGTGGTTTGAATAAAATGACACAGACATACGTGGAGTCGTTTTAAGGAGTGGAGAATTTAATAGGCAAGACAGAAGAAAGAGGCTTTTCCTGTACAGAGACAGAGGAAGGGGGCTTTAAGCTGAAAGAGGGAAACTTGAGTGCGCAGAAAACAGCCAGTTATATGAGGAGGCTGGAGGAGGCAGGAGTAAAACAGTCATTTTAGGTGCCTCTGTCCAATTCTAGGTCTTCCTTCTATTAACCTGATTCTACGAGGTGCTGAGAACAGAAAAACCCTAATGATGACCAGGAAGCAGAAATGAATTCAGTTCCAAAAACATGGGAGGATGTTTACTTAGCAAGCACGCTCGAGCCTACAAGGAAGCAGTTTTACAGGGTGCTGCATGCAGTGTTTGATTTCAGGGAGCAAAGATAACTTCAGAGTGAGGAAAAGGTGCTGGTTCCTTCTACTCACCCTCAGAGGCCTGGGGAGGCCAGGCCAGTGCAAACTTGAAAAGACAGGGCTTCAGCTCAAGCCCAACAGGTCGCTGGCTCTCTTTGGCTTCTCAGCAGCTACCGGCCTCAGGAACTAAACAAACTCTCCAGACTTCATGAGCGTTCCGTGACCTCTGACTGATCTGGGTCAAAACTTCGAAATGCCAAAGACAATTTTTTTTCTTTAAAGGGAATGAGCTGAACTTTGACCCGCCCTTGTTCAGGGTGTGGAATGCAAGCACTGTGTACCGGCCACAAACTCCAGTTCGGCAGGCAACAGCCGGGAAAGCAGGCTTCGTGCCGACCTCCCTGTCCTGTTTCTTCTTTAGGGCCAACTCAACGGGGTCTAGGTCTTTACCTCGCTCTTCAGATAGGGGAGCTGTGCAGGGGACAGATTCCGATCTCTGTCATCTAGACCTAGAGTGGATGTTCTAGATAAATCTGGCAGCGATCCAGTCTCAGGCAGAACTGACAGGCCCAATCCACAATGAGATGGCATTTCTGTTCACTGCCTGGGAGCTGGCGGACAACAGGTACTTGGTTACCCACTGAGGTACATCATTAATTAGTACCTACTAAGTGCTAACCCAATATACAGCACAGGAAAAGTACAACACACAGGCCATCATGGAGAACACACACATCCTAGCTGAAGCTAAGTATTCCCAAATTTGCACTGCTGATATTTAAAACATCTGCTTACTTTAAAAGCTGAGATCCACTTTTGCAATGTATTAATATCAAGCATACTGCTTGGTTCCCAGGCTACCTCACAAAAGCTCATTTTGTCCACTCCAGGAAGTCATCAACTCCAACGTCTTCAGAGGCCAGGCAGATAATGAAGGAGTGCAGTGGGCTGCGGAGGGGACGTGCCCAGTGGAAGGACCGTGCCACTCCTGATGGGCCGCTTTCCTGGGCCTACCTGCTGGGGCCCATCTGGGAACAGAGACCCAAAGAGTCCAGATCATCTAGGTTTTCAGGACAAGGTGGAACTAGCTTTATGTTAAACTCCTGATTTTTTTTTTTAACACTGTCAAGATATTTTAACTGTCAGAACATACCTACAGAGCTTTCAGTTTGTTCTCCTGGTTGCAGTGTATACAGGATACAATACATTTGCAATGAAAAAAAGAGCAAGCATTGGCAGAGTGAGGAATTAAATAAACTAAAGGACATGGCCAAAGAGGAAAACTTTACCTCACAGATGTGCTATTTAAGGAAAATAATAAGCATAGAGGAAAATGAGGAAAATTTAAACCTTCTGGTCAATGGCTGTCAACTAGCTCTACACTCAGGGCTGCAGATGGAGAGGTGTATCGAAATGACTTCCAAGTATATGTGATTTCATTGAAGTACTAATAATATGTGTGCCCCATCCTGACCTGCCAGCCAGGCAGAAGTCATACTGATATAGTGGCTCTGTCTCCCAGTTGAGAACGCTCCTCTGGACATCCACAAAAGGTCCATCCAGGGCTTTGGTGATAAGATTGGAAGGGTTTATCATAATCCAGCTGCCCATCCAAGGCACAGGGCCCTCCAAAAACACCACCGTGACCAAGTCATCGTCTAGCCCCCACTTGATTCAATAACTCCTACCACACCTTTGGAGGGCTCAGACAAGTGGAACGCAACTGAGACGAAATCTCTCTGCAGGGAAGTATTAGCCTTCAGATCTCTACTCTGCCTCTGGAGCCCCAGAGAACAAGCCTACTCCCACAAAGACTTTGAGACATTTTGGGATGGTTTTTACAACCACAAGTTTTTAGGCTTAACAAGAAGGTACAAAAAGGGAAATTAAAAAGTAAGGGCGGGGGGAAGAAGCCAGAAATATTCTTGAAATAGCTGATCAAAAGTTAACAAGCCAAAGGAAAAGAGGAAGAGACACAGGCATTCACGAGAAAGGAGCCTCTTGTAGCCAGATCAATAGCAAGTGAAGAAGCACATGGGAAAGGAAGGGTCCACAGTCCACATGCTAAGAAAATGCCAAGAGCCACTCGATCAGACAGTTCCCAAGGCCAGCCACCAGGCTGTGCCAATGATCCAGGACATATTGGTTAGAACCTGGCACTGGGAGAAGGAAACTGTATACAACTCACAATTGTAAGTATGGAACATTTTTCTGTCCAGCTGGGGGAAGGGATTCTTTTTCTGATGGATTTGTTGGAGTTATTTATATATTCTGGATATGAATCCACTTGCCAGTTGGAGGCACTGAGTGTATCTTTTCTCTGCTTGCCTTAACTCTCTTTTATTGATGTCATTTGATGATCAGAAGTTCTTCATTTTAATGACATCCAGCTTATCAGTCTTTTCCCTTAGAGTTAGTGCTTTCTGTGTCTTCTTTAAGAAATGTATGGCTACCCCAAAGTTATAAAGATAGTCTATGTTACCTTGTAGATGAAGTTTTGTTTTAATTTTAACCTTTAGATTGACGATTGCTCTGGAATTTACTTTTGTATACAGTCAAGATGCATTTCTTTCCTGTGGATATCCAGTTGAACCAGTACTGTTTATTAAAATAACCATCCATTCCCTACTGCCCAGCAGTGCCCTCTTAGTCATAAATCAGGTGTCTAGATACATATGGGTCTGCTTCTGAGCTCCCTGTTCCATTTCTTTGGTTAGAAATAAGACAGACAAATAAGTCTGCTATTACAGTGTAGATCACTAATTGTAAATCAGGTGATTTTAACATGTCTCCAAGTAAAGTTTAAGAAAATATAGACTGAGGGGCCAATTGTGATGGACATGCATAGTCTGAGAAGAGAACTCCAGCCTGGGCTTCTCAGAATAAATAGGATGAGCAAAATTGGCAAAGAAATGACATCACAAGCTAAGGAAGGGGACGTCAAGAAGAAAGGCACAGAAAAATAAAAATCAGCCTTTTTTTTTTTTTTTTGTGGACAGCAGCATAGTGATTAAGAGTACAGACTCATACAATTTAGGAGACAGCTTGCATCCAAATCCCCTAATGCTATTTAGCTGTGTAACCTTGGGCAAGTTACCTTGGCCTTTCTGAGCCTCAGTCTCCTACTCAGTAAAATGGGGATACTCTTCCTCATTGAGCTATAAGTGGGTTAACTGAGCATATCATTTAGTACAGAGCTTAGCACTGCAAGCATTCAAAAAATCCTGTATGCTATCATCATCATCATTAATGACACCATGAAGAACAGTTGGACTGTTAGAGCAGTCCTGCCATTCAACCAACATTTACAGAGTACTTAACTACCAAACAAAAATATTACATAAAGTGGTTAAAAACTATAACTATAAAATGAGATAGATTTGAATCTGAATTCTAGTGCAGCCTCTTGACTAATTATATAAACTTGAACAACTTACTTAACCTTTCAAAGTTTCTAGTTTCAGCTTCATCCATACTTCATAGGGAATTTACTGGAGAGGATATGAGACACAGAAACAATTCAGTGCTAGGCCCAACACAAAATAAGTGCTCAGTTAATCCCAGCTGTCACTATGATGATGAGGATGACAACAATGGTGACATAAAGATTTTGCATTTGGTATAAGAAAAAGCCTACTAACATCTCAAAAAACTTAGAACACCAAGTAGTCTCAGGTCTTCCATCCAAGTACTAATCAGGCACAACCATACCTAGCTTCATATTGACAAGATAAGTACACAAGATCAAGTGTGTGCAAGTGGCAGGCCCAAGACAAATGAGGAGCTTGGAAAAAAGAAAGGTTGGAGAAGCCAAGTAAAAGCTAAATTACTGGGATAGTTCAATACCTGATAAGGAAGAGATGAATTTCTAACATTGGGCAACTTCCAGAAGAAACAAAAACACAGAAAATCTAAGTATATATAGTCACAAAAAGTATGAGAATGTGCTGGGTGTTGGGGTGGGGACAGAAATGGTACTCGTAGAGTAGAAGTCTGATGGCATTCGTGGGGAGAAGGCTCCTAAGGAGCAGTGCCATTAATAGTTGCAGACCAACAGCAGCAATGACAGTGTGGTCAGCCTTCAGCCCTGAAGACCACACCATGCCAGTCTCCTGGAGGAACTACCCCAGAGCCACTGAGGAGCTTTCCCCCAACCCGAGAGACCATGACACTTCCACTTGGGTCACTGAGCTGAAGCAAAACAAGGCCCAGCAGTGACAATGAACACTCCAAGGACACAATGCAGTGCCAGGTGCCAAGTGAAAATCCGAGAGGCAAGGGCTCGGGACAGCCTGTGCTAGAGGGTAGGTGCTGGCAGAGGTGAAATGCAGACACAGGCTCAGAACACTGCCACAGACAGGGAGCCAGAGCCAGGCGGCAGAGAGTGAGTGGCCTAGCAGACGCTGGCCAAGAACGCAGGGCACCCCAGGCCTACAGAGTAAAGGAAGACAAGCAAAGGCCAAGTTGAGTGCGGAGTTCACAGCACAAATGGAAGTGAACCCATGTGAAATAAGCCCAAACGCTGAACAGCAAGGGGCATGTTTGCATGGGGGAAGGTCAGGCCTGCAATGGCAGATATTGTGACTAGGATGCTCTGTAAGTAGATGCTTTTTCCTGGACAGACTCAAGTCAGTCTCTCAGGCCAAAAATCCAGGCTCCAAAGCATCCTGTCCAAACTGGCTCCCATCACCTCCTGGGAAAGTAAAATAGGTTAAAACATCTATCTTGTCTTAGGCCGCTAATCATTAAATCTAAGCTCCCACCCCAGAGGGGTCACAACTCAGCCATAAGCAGAACCCAGCCTGACAATGGCACTGGCACCTACTATCCTGACCATGGGCTGGGGCTGAGTGAACATGGCCACTCCCATAGCCACTGGTCACATTTCCTGCTGCCGAAAACACAGGGGAACAAAGTCTTCTTGGGACGCAGGGAGTAACCCAATGCACCTCTTGGCTGGCTGCTCAAAATCTTGGCCTTGCCAATGGATGGAAATAATTTCCAGAGAGATAGAGTGTGGTTGGGCCACGTGAGAGGGACGTGAGAACATTACCCCATTCCTCAACAGCGGAACCTGTAGCCTATGCCACAGGCCAGATGAGGCCCGGGTTGGAGGGTCTTGGCCAGACTCCCTCCAGGCACAGGCTGGTGCTCTCAGATGCTGCTGCTGCTCTTGTGGGCAGGAGAAAATGTCTCTAGGGTATGAAGAACCTAGGCCTCTGATGACTCATGGGGCTGTGCTGACCTCTATGTGACCACATGGGTTTAGCACTATGTAAAATGGAGTCTCTTTCCTGCCTCAGAACCAACTTCTGCTTTGCTTAACTGAGTCAGATCTAGAGAGCAGGAATCATAAACACAAGTGGGGCAGGGGATTCCCCAAACACTTCTGACTTGAACTTTCATTTCCATACTGCCTTACACCCAATGCAGGGACACGTCCGTACCTGCACCCTAGGACAGAGGAGGAAAGAGACCGGGGCCATTGTGCATGGCCTGGGCGCAGGTCCGAGCTTTCAGCAAAGTGTCAGCCTTGCCAGGAGCAGGGACAAAACTTCCAGGGCTGAGGCTCTCAGCCAGGGGTGGGAGAGGAGCTGGGGACTGTCTAAAACGTAACAGTTAATATCATAATTTTGGGTACTATTTGGGATACATTTTCATATTGTTTTCACAATATGAAACCATACCAAAAGTCAAGTTCCACAAAACTGATGATGTGAATACTTCCTCTGCACTGGGAGGGGGTGTTGTCCAGAATCTTTGGGGATGGGAGACAGTCCTGTGGTTGATTTATTTACCAAAGGTAGGTATTGGAATTACACTCTTTTAGAGGGTCCAGCTCTCTGAAGCCCTCTGGGACCACTGGACAGCCATTATTCTCAGGCTAGGATCTGACATAGGCCCCTGAGGCCAATGTTCTTTTTCCAAAAGGAGCACAGCAACAACAGCTCTGCCTTAAGAGACAGAAGATTACACTTAGAAGATTTCTCCAACGCGACATACTTTGGAGGTGAGAGGGAGCACCCCATCAGTCTCCCTCCAGAAACTTCAAAACCTTCAGAGGCCAGGGTGAACACTCAGAAAGCAGGCGGGTACTACCAAAAGAACAGCCATTGATTTATTCCCAGAAAATGTGTTTGGGGCCCATGTGTCAGGTACAGTGGGAGGCACTCTTTAAGGAGCTCCACCCTTGGCTGGCAGGAACTCCCTTGGTCAGCAGAGGTTGGTAAACTAGGAAAGCAAGATGCTAAGAGGACAGGTGGTTCCTTAATCCCACCCTGGCCCGCCCAAACAAGATAGCTCAAGTCCTGCCAGCCCTAGAGGCCCAGGCACTTGGACATCATTTGCTCTATGCCTTTCTGGGGAAGCAGAGCTAAGTGGGGGTTGAGTAGGGACCTACAGGCTGAGTGTGCTCATGAGACAATCAAGTAGTTTCTGGGGCCAAGTGCGGTGGCTTATGCCTGTAATTCCAGCACTTTGGGAGGCCAAAAGAAGCCAAGGTGAGGAAATCACTTGAGGCCAGGAGTTCAAGACCAGCCTGGTCAACATGGTGAAATCCCATCTCTACTGAAAATATAAAAGTTAGCTGAATGTGGTGGCATGCACCTGTAATCCCAGCTACTCGGGAGGCTGAGGCAAAAGAATCCCTTGAACACGGGAGATGGAGGTTGCAGTGAGCCAAGATCATGCCACTGTACTCCAGCCTAAGTGACAGAGCAAGACTCTGTCTCAAAAAAAAAAAAAAATTCTGGGGATGCTGACCTGAAAAAATTACCTACTGGAACTTCTGAGAGCCCTAAGTCACCATAAGGGTAGAGGAAGGAGGACAGGAGGAGCTGAGATGCTGAGATAAGCTGGGATACCCCAGCTTACTTCCCTTTCCTAACAGCCAGCAGGCAAACCCTGCTCACAGGGCCCTACCACTGACCTCGAGGGTGGCAGCAGCATCCACAGTCAAGTCATCCCAAGTCACAACCACCATTCCTGCCCCAAACCTACAGTCTATGTCAACCCCATCCAAATAGCTCAGGATAAGCCACGGGACAGGGTCTTAGAATCCTGGGAGTGTAAGACACCCTCAATATCATCCGGCCTCACCTTCCACCAAGACAAGAGTCAGCCTTGGGTTAGAGTCCAAGGTTGTGGGATCTTGGGTAGGTTATTCCATGTCCTGCCTAAATTCTCTCATCTATAAAGTAGGGCTGATAAGCTCATCATACCCCTTCACAGTGTTGCTGTGAAGATGAGAGTCTTATACAAGTAAAGCACTTAGCAACAGTGCCTGGTAATACTTGTTGATAACCTAAAAAGTATTATCCCCTAATTCAGTAAGGGGAGTTATGGCTACCGTTTTCATTATTAGCATCTCTGCGTGGCAGCCATTCGCTCTTGTGTAAACACTAACGGCCCACGAAAGGAGCTGGTGACCTGACAGGGTCACCCATCTTCCCTCCCTCACATCCGTCACAGCTCATAAAGCAAGACAGGAATCCAGCTCCAAGCACCAACATCTGCCTCCCTGCCACAGATGCCAACTGGCCCCAGGGCTGCCCCCTGCGGTAGCACAGGGTAAGGCTGACACCCACATAACCGGACACAATACTGTACCTAGCAAACCCCCTCTCACCAAAATCTCAACCTCTCTGGAGCAGTCTCATGTTTTTAACCACTCTTCACATGCCAGTAGCTCTCCTCTGTATTTGAACTAGTTTGACATTTTCTCTCCTAATTGGGATGAGGAACTGGAGCAGCCCTCCAAAAGTGGCCTGAGCAGGCCAAAGGACAGCCAGCTCTGACCTCCCACAGAACCTTCTTCCTCCCTCAGGAGTTCTCACTCCCTGTCTTGCTTAGTCCACCCCAGCGGCTGCCCCTGCCCCTTCACTCCCAACCCAGCCCTCCTATACACGCCCTGCTTAAAACTTTGCTATGTGCCTTCTTCAGTCTTGATCTTAGGAATCTGCCAATAAGCCTTTGTTGAATTATTTCTGTATGACACACACGAAGCCATTTCACATATATTATCTCCATTAATCTGCTTAATTTCCCTTAGCTGGGAATCAATCCCAATGCTCACCTGCTCCTTTTCCGAGAGCTAGCTGGATGGATTCTTTCCACCTGGCCAAACTCCAGCAAGGAGAAGGTGCTTTGACACTCTTGACACTGGACAAGGGTCTGAGACCCATGGTCTCTACTAGACTAAGCAATTGTCTACCTGTATCATTCACTCTTTCCCAGAAGAGGTAGACAGCAATCCTGCAGGCCCCACGTTTGCCACAACGATTGTTTTTCCTTCTCCAAATGCCAACACGTTAACCCCTTGGTACAATTTAGAGCTGTGATAATATGCTGTCATTTCTCATGTCACACGTGGCTCATCTGATGCCTCTAATTAGAGTCCGAACTTTTCAATGAAAGGGTCCAGGCAAGCTTCAAAATTCTTTCTTTCATTCTTCCCAAAGCTATGCTTCTAGCATCACTCAATCAATACTTGCTGATTGGCTGATTGGACCAGATTAGGCCTGTCAACATGACGACCCCTGAGTCCCCGACAAACACAATGGAAATGGGCTCACGTAATGTGAATCCCTTCCCTGCCCACCCACACAGGTCCTCTGAGGTTTCTCCTACTCTCACCTTCCTTTGATCTAAACATATCAAACAAGAATGTGCTCTTCTAACTGCAGCTTCTGGAGAGGGTCCCCAAGCAAATATCAAAGGGACACTCAACCTGTGGTGTCACAAACACCGGCAGTCACCTCACCCTCTGGCTGACGAATACTAAGGACAGCTGGCTCTGGACTAAAAACAGTGCAACCCCAAATCTGAGCCCTGGGGATCTTTTATGTGTTTTCCTTTTCCCTGTGACCCCATGTGAGGCTGAGAACAAAGGAGACAGAAATCAGCTGTCCTCATCACACAGGTGGGAAGGCCACTGTCAGACCCACCCTCTCCCAGGGAATCAAAGACCAGAGACTCTAATGGTTCCCCATGGCTACCAACTGTAGATTTCAACTAAGAGTAGAAAGTGGCCTTACCTGATACGGTAACAGAAGAAGAAAGGAAAGGAACAGAGGAATGCCACCCAGGGCCCTAGGAGGTAGGTGGAGAGGTGGAGCTTTGCATGTCTTCAGGCGCGTCCTGGGGTGGGCTGAAACTCTTATAGTTATTAAGAACATAAACCGGCTGTGCGTGGTGGCTCCCACCTGTAATCCCAGCACTTTGGGAGGCCAAAGTGGGCAGATCATGAGGTCAGGAGATAGAGACCATCCTGACTAACACGGTGAAACCCTGTCTCTACTAAAAATACAAAAAATTAGCCGGGCATGGTGGCGGGCACCTATAGCCCCAGTTACTTGGGAGGCTAAGGCAGGATTGCTTGAACCCGGGAGGTGGAGATTGCAGTGAGCTGAGAAAACACCACTGCACTCCAGCCTTGGCGACAGAATGAGACTCCATCTCAAAAAAAAGAACATATACCAACCAAGGAAAAGAGGGGACAAACCCTCTACCTTATAGCCTAGCTCCAGGCATTTCACAGATTCTGATGTACTCCAGACAGAAGCTCAGGGTTCTTTTAAGACATGAAAAGTCTTGACTGCACAAGAGAAGGCCTAAAGTTCTTTGGAGATGGTTCTAGGTCCCCACTCTAGTTAATTAACAAGCTTTTACCAAGTACTTCCTAATTCTTCTAAGTACTTCCAACACCTACGACAGAGCCAGGCACACAGTGTGGATGCTGCTACTGAATCCAGGACAGGAGGGAAAAGAGAATCAAAATTAAACAGAAGATATGGTTCATAACCAAAGGCGTTCCTGAAATAGCTTCCAGAGCTAACATGATTTGGGAACAGTTATAAAACAGCCTCACTGCTAGGAAGCTTCTCGTGGGTCTGGACTGCGTCTTATAGCCCTTTACGCCACCGCATGGCACACCTTCATGTCCAGTAACTGGCCACTAGGCAAACAGGCCGAGGAACACTGGAAGGAAACACAGCACAACTTCTGTGGGGCCTGCTTCTAAACATTTGAAATACCAAGCTTATCCCTCATTTTTGGAATCATACGGTGCTGAGATGCAAGTGACTGGCTACTTCCTGCCTACCTGTAGGCTATCCCCAGAGTCGTCATATATCACCTTTGCATAAGAAACGTGTCCCGGCAAGCCACGCTCAACATTTAACCTCCTTCCCACACCCATCCCAACACTTGGCTCCCCTGTCTCCTTTCTCTCTCTCACATGCAGAACCAAGTAACAAGTTAAAAAATGGCAGGAACTCTGTCTGAGTAAACTTTGCTCCTTGGCCAAGATGACAAAGCTGAGCTTCACCGTGGAATGCGTCCCTCCTCCCGGTGATTTGTAACCTGCTCAGGCACGGAATGGAAGCTGGCCAGCTGACCTCTAGGACTCAGCCATCTCCCTGGGGCCTGCAGAAGGACCAGGGACAGAGGCTACCTCCCTGCAATCCTAGTTGGGCCCCACAGCCCTGACCACCGCTGACCCCCAGCTTTGGGACATGAGGAATAGAACTAGACTCTCCATCTGGCTGAGAGCACATTTACAGGGCTCTGGCTTCCTCCCAAGGCTGCCCTGGGATCTCTCAGCCCTCAGTCCCGCCAGACCTGTATGGTCTTCTTGTCCTCCTCTGGGAGAGCCTTTGAATAAGGCCAAGGCCCCCAGTTAGCCTCTGGCCTTTTATCTGCTCAAGTAGCATCCTCCTCATCACGAACATCAACTTCCACATTCACTAGGCAACTGCCACGTGAGGGCTGGTGGTTGGCCCCATGCTGCCTCACAGCTCATTCAGCATTCCACAACAGTGGGATGAAGCTGGCACCGTTATCACCTCCACTCCACGTTTGGGAACTGAGGAGCCTATCTGAGGAGGCACAGCTGGTAATCAGACTCAGAGCCCTGTCTCTTAACTGCTGTACTGTACATGCGGATGACATCCCTGCCCCTCTGATGAGACTTTCTCCCAGTGCCTGTCCTTGGCAGATGAACTACTCTCCATTGTCACACTTGAAAATCCTTGGCATAAAAGGTGGGGCTAACCAGGTTTCCCTAGGAAAATAAAAAGGTCCAACACACATGTGACTTTTTTGTACATAAGTATTTTTTAAATAAGTTTTTACTACTGACTCATTTAAATGAGGTGCAATGTATGGCTAACTCCTTCTAGTTTACAAAGTGCTTTTGTAACAAATTAACTTATTTTATTTCCCATCAAAGCCTAATGAAGTATATGCAATTATTCCCATTTTACGGAGCAGCACATGAGGAAAGCTAGGAGACCCAGCCAGGATCACTCAGCCAGTAAGCAGCAGAGTAACAAACTGAACCCAGGACTCCCAAAGGCTAAGTCCTGTCTTCTGAGTACCTACCGGTTAAAACACAGCATTGGCTTTGAGAGTGGGGGCATGGGAGTCAGAAAGACTCACACTGGCTGTGTGACCTGAGGCAAGTTAATTAACATCATCTTGTATCAGTAAAACAGTGCTACTAACAACCATGACACATGGTTACTGTGGGGATCAAATAAGATAATGTACGCAAAATGCTTAGCATGATGTCAAACACATAGTAACACTCAATAAGTGGCCATGATTTTTATTACTCTCCACTGTCCAGGCAGGGACTATAGCATTGCCTTAACTCTTTGTGTGCCTATTATAGTGGACGTGAGATACAAAACTGTAGTAGGTACTTAATACAGGTTGACAAGGAGCAACTTCCTTATATTCCAGCCACTGTACCTCACAAACAGTTGTAGCCAAGAATCACAGGACACAGCCAAGAATAAGTCCGGAGCCACAGGCAGGGTCTGACTGCCACACAGGTTCACAAGGGCCAGGATGTGTGAACCGGGGAGGCCGAGGCCGGGCTCCCAACCACAGCAACTAGAAGGAAGCAGTGTCCACCCTTGAGAAACACATTCCAGGACTCGAAAGAAAGACAGACGAAAGCTCGGAGCTACAGTCTCTAGACACGAATGAAATGGCCGCCAGCCCATGCCCTGTGCCAGGCTGAGCACAGCTGTGGCTCCCAAGGGCAGAGGTCTGTGTTTTCTCCACATTCTGTATCAACCACTCCTCCTCCCCAGGGCTCTGGGTCTCTGCTCCCAGGGCTTGGGAACATGCATGTCTTTGGTAAGAAGACTACATAAAAGTGCATGGCCTACTTCCAGCAGCCTCCCTGTTTCCCACCTTGAGATGAAAATAATAAAAACACACACACACAGAGGGCGGAGAGTGAAGGGGGAATTAAGCGGTGTAGAAGCTGAGGCACAAGGACTCACACAGCACAGGGCTGCTGTAACCTGGCAACCTACGAAAGGTGTGTCAGAATGAGTAGGATGCAAACAGACAAGTACCAGGGCTGGGAACAGTCAGGGCTGGACGGGGGAAGGTCACAACGTGCTGGCCTGGTTCCCTGTGGTGCCGAGCTGGGGAGGGAGGGGGAGGACAGCAGATAGGACTCTGCTGCCCACGCAGCTTGTGACTCCCAGCTGTGTGTTCCCAACAGCCTTCCCAACTGGCCACTCTGCTAGCTTCAGGCTCTCTTCTCCGATCCTGTCTACATATTGCCATCAGCATCTTCTCTGAAATTCTGAACCATCATGTCCCTCTCCTGCTTTGAAGCCGCCCATGGCTCCCCAGCACCTAGCCTCACCATCCTGTAGCATCTGGTTCCAATCTGCCCCTTCAACCTCAGGATTCGCTATCCTCCCACATCCTGTACCTTCTGATCCTGCCTCACTGCCCCTTCTATATGCCTCTGTTCTATGTGCTTCTGCATATGGTGAGTCCTCCCTCTCAGCTCAGCCTAAATCTAGAGGTCACAGCTCTTTCAACACGTATTTTCTGAATACCTACTATGTACCAGGCACTGGGCTGGGCACTGAGACTACAGAAATACTTAAAACATATCCTGCCCACAACACACTTGTGGTCATAGGGCAAATCAAACAAGCTCAGCAATGCTATACAAATGTGAAAGTAATACAGGAACAACAGACACAGAGCACTTCCTGTCAGCAAGACACTCTTTTCAGCCTTTTACATGCTCACTTTCATCCTTTCAAAACCCTATCAGGTAAGTACAATTATTATCAGCCCCATTTTACAGATGAGGAAACTGAAGCACAGCAAAGGTCAAGTAAAATTTACTCAGAATCACCCTAAGCAATAGGCTTCTATGGACAGTGAGCATCTCTGGGAGTGGGTGGTGCAGTCCAGCAGGGCAGTCACAGGTGGCCACAGCCATGGATGAAGCCAAATCCAGGATGGCCAAGGCACCGTCTCTCTATTTCCCCAAGATGCCATCCTGGAAGCAAATGCTTCCTAGATGGAAGATATACTTAAAAGCAGGAGGTATACTCCCAGCACTCTGGGAGGCCAAGGCAGGCAGATCACCTGAGGTCAGGAGTTCGAGACCAGCCTGGTGACCAACATGGTGAAACCTCATCTGTATTAAAAACACAAAAATTAGCTGGGCATGGTCGCGGGCACCTGTAATCCCAGCTACCTGGGAGCCTGAGGCAGGAGAATCGCTTGAACTCAAGAGGCAGAGGTTGCAGTGAGCCGAGATCCTGTCACTCTACTTCAGCCTGGGTGACAGAGCGAGACTCTGTCTCACAACAACAACAACAACAACAACAACAAATATCACCCAAGGCTGCCCTCTCTCCTTCTATGAAAGAGGCAAGCAGAAGGGGAGGTGTGCACGAGCAACAGCCAAGTGTCACAGTGTGAGGGGATGGAAACTCAAAGTCACAGCAGATCCAATCAACAGCCATGTTTCCCCCAGGACACTGAGTCAGAGGACTTAACTCTATTATTATTGAGAGCTCAGCAGCTCCATCCTGCCTCTAGCACAAGCTGAGGAAGGGATCTCTGAGGTATCTGGAATGGGTTCTTCTTTCTTTCCCTGCATGGCTGTAAGCGTCAGCATGGCTAGAAGATTCCATGTATCCCTGACAGCCCAGGATGCCTCCATGTTTATGCCAGGCAAGCCTTCACTATACCACAGGGGAACAGGAGCAGGATGCTGGCACATTCACATAGCAGGAGGGCATGGGACATTGTTACCCAGTCTCTAGACAGGGACATCTCCACCTGGTGCTGTTCCTCCTTCCCACTGAGGGGGCTGGAATACTGTACAGCCTCAGGGTCAGGCACAGCAATATGGCTCAGAGGAGCTCACTGTCCCTTCAGTCCAACCCAAGGGGCCTTTTCTCTTCTCTTTATCTCACAGTAGAAACCCTACCCTACCCAGGGAATCCCTGGGCCCCACACAGGCCACCAGGGGAGGCCTCCAGCCAGGTTGCAGTTCCACCACTGACCAAGCAGATGCGACTCATTCCTCCTCCTCTTCTTCCAGCAACACTGTGCTGCTCTTCCTGAAAACTGCCTGGAATATAAGCTCCATGGGGATGGGAACTTCTGCCTGTTTATAAAACAGAGCTCCTAGAATGGTGCCTGAAATATAGCAGGCATCCAATAAATACCTGTGAAATAGATGCATTATCGTTTCTACCTTATAAATAAGAAAAATTAAGTATATTTCCTATAGACATAAAGCTAGTATATGGCAGAACCAAAATCCAAATCCGGGACTTCCTGGATATAAAATAAACCATATTGTACAATCATCTCACACTAATACTTACAGAGTACTGACATGGCAAAATATGTGGGAGGACATGGAAGTAATCCCCATGATTAAAAACCTTTATTATTTGAGCAAGAGCATGTGAGCAAATAAAATTTTTTTTTGATTTTTATTAGGGATCTATTATGTTCCAGGCACTAGGGGACATATAGACATGGTCTCTCCTTAAAGGCTTTGTGTGTATGCATGTGTGGTATATACATACATACATACACACATGTAAATATATAACTATATGCTAACATATGTAAATATTGTATGTCTACAAATTTTTTAAGCCTATCACTAGGCAGTATAGGGCTTAAAAAATAGCTAATTGAAATAGCTAATAAATGTAACAGGAACAGAAAGGGGCAGAAATCACGACAGGCAGAGGCTTCACAAAGGAGGTGGAAGCTGAGGATGGCTCTGAAAAATGTAAAGCCTTCGATGAGAACAGCAACCCAAGGGGCAGGAGTGCAGGCAGCAGAACCATGCAGGCTCTGGGAGGAATTCACAGAGAAGTCTGACTGCCCTAAGGTTGTTTCTCCTTTTTCCATTTTTTGGAAAACGTACACTTCTGCTTTTAACTGTTTCACATTCTGTACCTATCCTTAATACACTATGTGAAGAAAGTGTTTCACTGCAATATATATATTTGGAAACTACCGCTCAAATTCACGCTTGTTCTCCTACATACGGGAAACTGGAGTGGCCCAAGGTCTCAGAGCTAATTCATATCAGACCTGGGAAAAAGACTGCAGGCCTCTGGACTTCCCATGAGCAGCCTGGGACACTATTCAATTTCACAGGGTATAGCACGAGAACAGAGAAGGCAGGCTGCTATGGAGACTGGGCACTCTGATGAGCCAGGTCTCAGCATCCTGATTGTGAAACGAGGGAACCTCGAGGCCTTTCTCAGCAATATATGCCTAACACCAGGTCGTAACCTGAGACCTTTGGGCCCCCACAGCTGAGGTCTCCCCTCCTGCTGAAGAGACTGCAGAGCTTTTTCTGCTGCAAATCATGAGTTGTTTATTGGTTTTTTTCCCTGCTTGGCTTGTTTTGACACGAGGAAGAGGCTAATCCTCCTGGCAAACCTGGGTAAAACAACAGGGCCACAGTCCCCTCCCTGAAACAGCAAGGGCAGCTGGCTCTGACAGGGAGAAACCAGATCTAGAAGTGTGATTGGTCAGCAGCTGACCTCTCTGCTCTGGCCTCTGGTAGCTCCTACACATCCCACTGGAGGTGTTTCCCTAAGAACGCAGGCTTTCGAGCAGGACCGGTCAAATTTCTGTCTCTGCCTATTACTAGCTGAGTGATCTCAGGAAAGCTACTATACCTCTCTGTGACTCAGTTTCCTCATCTGTC
Organism: Cacajao melanocephalus; assembly: GCA_963573385.1. Classification (NCBI taxonomy): domain Eukaryota; kingdom Metazoa; phylum Chordata; class Mammalia; order Primates; family Pitheciidae; genus Cacajao; species Cacajao melanocephalus. The sequence continues at coordinate 54,410 of CAUYLG010076509.1, forward strand.
AAATATAACTATCTCAGAGTTACTGTGAGGTTTAAATGAGTTAATACATAGAAAATGGAACAGCACCTAGGACACATTAAACACTTAATAAAGTTAGCATCATCAATACATTATTGTTTATACATAAGGCTCCCTGAAACCTGGTCTAAACTGGATACTAAGGTAACCTATTGTGCAAAAGAGGTAAACAGTAATGCCAGATTTACAACAGGCAGAAGCCCAGAGACTCAAAGCTCCCTTTAGGGTTCTGGTTTCCCTTTCAGCACTTCAGAGCTGAGGCTGATAGGGTGATGCCTCACACTTCCTAGCTCAGGCAGGGACACCTCGTTATTCAGAAGCAGGCAGGGTCTCTGGCCTCTTCGGCCTTACGCTGGGTGGCTGGCATCTGACTGGTTCCCTATATAGAATATTCATGCTCCACGTGCTTGCATCCTTCATTTACATCCTGTAGGAATACTCTAGGCATTCTCCTGGAGATAAACAGCTTCTAGGCTTCCTGAATTTGGGGGAGTTAGCTGGATATTATCTTTCAAAGTAATTTCTGAGGATTTCCTTTAGACCTGGGGCCAACCTTGTAGGTGCACCTAAGAAGTTACCAAGCCACTTTTTCCTAAGTGGGTATGCGTGAGAGTACAGACTTTTGCCTGGTCCCAGAGAAGAGCACTGGGAGCCCAGCAGTTGTGTCGGAAGTTGCAGAGAATAAGATGGGAGCAGACGAGGCATCCACTTTCTCAGGCTTCAGCCCAATATCTGTAGAAAAGAAGGTCTCTAAAACTCAGGTAAATCTAGATACAGCCCAGACTCAACCCTTACTTCTCAATCTCACCTTTTTGTCTTTCTATCCCAGCATCTAGTGCTAAGTAGTGCTCTTGGCTTTAGCCCAGTGAATACTGGTTAAATTGACTAGAGGCTCTTGATTTTCCAGCATGTGGCTGAGAAACTGCCACTCTCGTATTTGAGCCAAATGCATCTGTCACATGCAACCAGGTCTTTACAACTACCGCTGTCCATGTTAGAATATTCTACCATACACACAGGGCAACAAGCTCACCTGGGGATTCTTTGGTGTCTAATAATTTTAAGTATGAGTTACATTAGATATAGTATCTAGATGTAGATTACTCAGGCTTCCCAACTGCCAGCTCTTGATCAACTTTAAAGGGAAGGAAATAAAAGGAGTGCCGACCCTGTCTCCCACTTCCCCGCAAGTCCACTGCCTCATCATTCTGGTCTCCTTTTGTCCCCTGTACACTCCCATTCTTTCCACCAAGCTCTTTTTCTCAATGCTTTCTCACTTACAGTGTCCTTCTTTCTCCTCTTCATAGTGCAAAGTCCAACTGTATTTCAAGTCTGCACTCAAGTTCAAGACACTCACTTCCACGAGGCCTTGGAATGATTCGCGCTGATGAATCTTTACTTCTGCCTCATGCATGCTGCTAGTCCTAGTGCCTTGCCTACTGCCTAGCACTTAATAGCTCTGGCTATACTGCGTACATTTCCCCTGATCTCGTGTTCTGGCCTGTACCACTGTCCTAAAACCACCTTTTCTGCATCTGTCACAACTCTGGCCCCACCTCTGCTAGCCCTTGGCCCCTGCTCCTACTGTTCAATCCCTGTCCCTGGGAGCACCATCACACCACGGCTTTACCCCTCTCCCATGAAGGCAATTCCAAACTTTAGTCCTGCGACATCCAGGAATATCTGTTGGACAGCCCACTTGGGTATCCCACTATCACCTCATGTTCAACATAACTAAAATTCATTTAACTATTACCTGTTGAGTTACTTTTAAAGCCAGGATCTGTTCTCATCACTGGTGAGCAAGCCATGTAAAAGTCCTCACCCCAAGGGTTCATCAACAGATGAAGTGATGAACAAAATACAGGGGAATATTATTCATCCTTGAGAGGGAGGAAATTCTGACACATGCTACAACACACGTGAACCTTGAGGACATCATGCTGAGTGGAATAAACTGGTCACAAAAAGACAAATACTGTATAATTCCACTTACACGCAGTTTTAAGAGTAGTCAAATTCATAAAGACAGAAAATAGAATGGCAGTTACCAGGGGCTGTGGGGAGAAGAAAAGGCAGTTTAATGGGTAGGGAGTTCAGTTATGCAAGATGAAGAGAGTCCTGGAGACAAGACGGTGGTGATGGTTACACAACACTATGAAGGAACTTAATACAATCGAATTGTACAATTAGAAATGGGTAAGATGATGAACCGTATGCTATGTGTTTTTTAGCACAATAAAAAAATGTTAAGTCCTTGCCCTCTGTGCACTTTTCTGTATGTTATGCTTCAATTAAAATGAAAAAGATTTTGTCATGATGGAATTTACATTTTACTGTCAGTATCTCAGCCATCATCTAAGCAGCTTCCTCCAAATTCCCATCACCTGTACTGCCAGTCTCCAGGCCTATGCAGTCCTCATGGAATTCCTCCTTTTCCCCCACATGCAAGTGCTCTCCACCATTCCTCTCTCAGGCTTGCCCCTCAGTGTTTCCTCCTTCCAAGTACCACAATTCCCATCACCTCTTCATTTTTGATAGAAAATATGAGGAAGTAGGAAAAACTCCACAGTGTCTGATTCCGGCGTTGGCTCTGCCACTTGCTGAATTACCTCTCATTTAAACTTTGATTTCCTTGCCCACCAAATGAAGAGTTTGACAAGATACTCATGAAGGCTCCTCCTGGCTCTGACCCAGGATAAGTCTCCGGTTCACCCTCCTTAGCCCGGCCTGAGGTCTGGTGTATTCCTCTCAGGCACTCTGAGCGGCCTGAGAAGAAAGGCCTCATTCAGGAGGGAAGCCCGGCCTGGGCGACAGCTCCCTCCAAGGAGCTCCTTGGCTCTCTCGCCAGCCAGCCTGAACTTTTACTGCTTGCAACCTTGTGACTTTGGATTACCTGACCTTGAATCCTGCCAGCCCTGCACTCCTGCTGGGACCTCTTCTGACCTGACTGCCTGTAACTGGGACAGCCTCGCCTGCTGACATTGGACCCTATTCTGCTACTACAAACTGGGCTGCCTTGTGGCTGTATAACCAGGATGCTGCTAGCCAAACTGTGAATTCTCCCTGGGCCATGACCACGGCCCTGACCATGGCCCTGCCTTGACCCTGGTTCCTGTAGTGTCCTCTGAGCTCACCCCATCTGCTAGACAGGGTCCATAATCTGCCTGTGATTGATTCATTCACTGCAAAATGTTCACCATGACACCTACTCCAAGACAGGCACTGCTTCAGGTAAGACATACACGAGTATGAAACACAACTGCTCCCAATATCAACATATCCCATTGCCAGGGCAAATTTCCACTCTTAATGAAGACTGATGTAACTCACCACTGTCAAATTATTTCATGTAACAGGTATTCATCGAGCAATTACTATGTGCCAGCCACTAATCCAGCACTATAATAAAACAGCAGTTTGGGGAAATGCACCTTTCTACGTGGTACAATGGTTAAGAGTATGGCCTCTGAAACTGGAATCTCAGTTGTGTGATCCTGGGAAATTATAAGATTTTTCTGAGCCTCAGTTTCCTTATCTGAAAATGGGAATAATAACAGCACTTAACTGATAAGCTTACATGAGGAATAAATGAGCTAGCCCATATAAAATGCTTAGAATGCGATATAGCACACAGTAAACCCTTGGATACTAGCAATTTTTATTTTGATGTAACCCCAAAGATGCCAGTACTTAATATGCCAAGAACTTCAAGAGTCCCTGCTCCAGCCTACATAACCAATAACCCAAGAGTACCTTTGTAAATGAGTAGTGATAGCATATAGCCCCAACTTCAACAGAGCTAGCAAAGAATAAATGACTCCTGTGCAAAGCACTATATACAACTCTAATAGTTTCACATGGATTAAAGTTAGGAATATCACTAAAGAAATGGATACCCAAAGCTACCGAGGAAAATCTTTGCAATACGTATGTCCAACAATATATAAAGTACTTCCTAAAACCCGTTAAGACAGGCAACCCAATAGAAAAATAAGCAAATGATCTGAGCAGGCATTTTGCAAAGAGGATACACAAATGGCTAGCATCATCAAAATGCACATTCAGACTACAGTAAGATATTACTACACACCCACCAAAATAAGTACAATGAAAAGGGAAGATAATATCAAATATTGGCAAAAATTTGGAGCAACCAGAACTCGCCTACTTTGCTAGTGTGAATATAACTGGTACAACTGCTTTAGGACTACTCTTAAAACTATGATCCAGCTGAGAGTGGTGGCTCACGGCTGTAATCCCAGTACTTTAAGAGGCCGAGGTGGGCAGATCACCTGAGGTCAGGAGTTCCAAACCATCCTGGCCAACATGGCGAAACACCGTTTCTACTAAAAATACAAAAATTAGCTAGGCACGGTGGTGGGCACCTATAATCCCAGGTACTAAGGAGGTTGAAGCAAGAGAATTGCTTGAACCTGGGAGGCAGGGGTTGCAGTGAGCCGAGATCACTCCACTGCACTCCAGTCTGGGTGACAAAGTGAGACTGCACCTCAAAAAACAAACCAACAAACAAACGACAACTCTGATCCAGCCAGCAACTCCACTTCTAAGTTTACACCCAACAAATATATATGTATACATGCATACATATACATGCCTGTGTATGTACATTTAGGTATGCATATGTGTATATATATCCATTCACCAAGACATCCATACTCGCAGTAGCATTGTTTACAATAGCCAAAATTTGCACACGGCCCAAATATCCATCAATGGTATACAAATAATAAACTGTGGTCTATCAATATGGAATACTACACAGTCATGAGAATGGAAAACTACAACGGCACAGAACATGGATGAATGCCATAAGCAAAATGATGAGTGAAAGAAGCCGGACTCCAAAAGAGAATATACTGTGTGATTTCATTTAGATGAAGTTGAAGAGCAGGCAGAACTAATCTGTGATTGTAGCATTCAAAATAGTGGTTATCCTTGGAAGGGCGGTTTGTAACTAGGAAAAAACACAAAGTATTTTCTGTGGGGTTTGGTTTGGTAATGTTCTGTTTCTTTTCCTGATCTGGGCACTGGTGACAGGATATGTACACTTTGTGCTGAACACTTATGATTCATTCACTTTTGTGCATGCATGTTATACGTCAATAACAATATTAATTTTTTTTAAAAAGAGCTGGGCACAATGGCTTGCACCTGTAATCCCAGTGCTCTGGGAGGTTGGGGTGGGAGGATTGCTTAAGGCCAGGAGTTCAAAATCAGTCTGGGCAACATAAAGAGAGGCTGTCTCTATCAAAAAACAAAAATTATCCAGGTGCAATGGTGTGTGCCTATAGTCCCAGCTACTCAGGAGGCTGAGGCAAGAGGATCACTTGAGTCCAGGATCACTTGAGGTTACAGTGAGCTATAATGGCACTCCAGCCTGTACAGCAGGGCAAGACCCTGTCTCTTAAAAAAATTTACTACTAATAAAAAAAATGCTAATGAGAAAGAAGCTAGGAGAAAACGGACTTTTATCCAAATTGGTTGTTGCCCCAACACCAATAAATTTTAGTGCCTACTATCTCTGCTCACAAAATCTAAAGGGCACACACATTTCTGAGCATTTTCCTATTGCATTTTAATAAACAGCAGAGATGTTACTCTACAAAGTTTCAACACCATAAAAAATAAACATGTTTTCAAAACTCTAAATTAATTTGTCAGGCTTTATGTTCTGTGAGACTGCGTCTGAAAATGTGTTCAGGCTTGATAAACGCATGCTGAAATATAAAGTAATTTTTATGAGAAACAAAATTGTTAATGAGACAGTAGTGGTGGGGCCAGGAGTGAAGGGAGTGAAAACCAAGAAGACCACGGAGACGAGACAGTTCCCAATCAGCAAAATCCAAGGCTTGAATTTCCAGTGGCTGCCAGAGCCCTGAGGTAACTCTGGGCCTGAAAGCCAGGAAGTCCAAGCAGAAGCCACAGACTCAAAGACAAGCTCAGGATCTGGGAGCAAGATGGTGGCTGAACTCTGGAGACTCTGAGACAGGCAAAAGAATCCAGAATACTAGTAGATGATGACTGTAAGCTACCAAGAGGTTATGAGAGGAGTGATCTGCACTTCCTGACCCGGCTCAGGAAACAGTGGCTGGGTGTGGGCAGCCTTGGGTACATAAGGAAGTGACTTCAGCCGATCATGGAATAAGAGGATGTAACCTTGGGTGTGCTCTGACCTGCAGCAGGGATGAGCAAGCCGGGCTTACCCGGAGGTTCTTTCTCTATTGGGTGTGAGTTTCTAAATATACACACACTCATCTGTTCAATCTATTCAAATATTTACCCTCATTGAACAGGACTTCTGAGGCTTTTGGTTTCGAATGCCCTAGTTGCTAGCTAAGACAGCAGTAATCTAGAACCTGGCTCCTGAGCCCACAAGCACCACCTCAGTCCCTTGCATGAGAAGCGAAGTAGTGAACCTGAACTCCAAGAACAGCAAGGACTTGCCATATCATCCATTCTCCAGTGATTTCCACTAGCAAAGGGAGACACGTTCAAAAAGAAAAAATCCCAGGCAACCTCGAAGTCATTTGTAAAATTTACTGTCTTCCTAAGTAGAATGACCTTCCTAAACTGTTTGGTTTGGGCTTATCATACACATACACACACACACACACACACACACACACAGACACAGACACAGACATACACACACACACACACACACATATATATTTATTTATATATATTTGCCTCCCCAAACAGAGGAACTTTGAGTGAGTGTTTTGGGGGCAGGGGAACAATGCTGAGAAGCAAACTGGAAGCAAGGATGTCAAATGCACCCAACGAGAATATCTGTCCATCTCCCTGCCAATCTCTTCGCCCACCGCTCCTACCACCTCTTCTTTCCCTGAATCATAAAGTGCCACTCACACCTTCACCCTCTGACATGACGATTAGAGAGTCCAGGTAGTGAGGTCACATGGAAGGAACCTTGAAACCTGTCGTGAATTTTTAAAAGTCAGCACATTCTAGAATCCACACATAGTGACCCTCCCTTCACTATGTAGAGCAAGCAAAGATCCTCACTTTGGGAGACTTCTCATTTCCCTGTTCCAGCCTTAAAGCAGCCCTGCCAGCTGCAGAATAGTGTTGGCAGATGAGAGATGCACCAGGCTGCTCAGGCATCTGGCCACAGGTTGAGTCTTTTACCTGGGAAATAACATCATGTTCTCCAGGGCAACGAGTATGTGTTTCCTGAATTTAAGAGAACTTTAGCAAGCAGAACTCAGTTCTGCAAGGCAGAACAAACATTTAGCTACAGAGAGAAAGAGAAGGAAAACAGCTCCAGGCTAGACTCTGATCATTCCCACATGATGCCTGCTTGGAATGGCTTCCTGGTTGCCGTTAAAGTTCATCTTAAAGATACCAACACCTAAGTCATAGGCTTTTTTAGGTGCACCAGGGACACAGCTGCACAAAGCCACCCACATGACCTGGGATACATGTGTGCTTATAGGGGGAGTCTATGGCAAACTGTACTACAGGGGCTTTAGTGATGACTTCAAGACAATATTGTTAGATGCCAAAGTATTTCACTACCAAGTTTCCCCATAAGTATTGAGGAGAGAGGAAAAGAGGAGATGAAGGGAGAAGGCATTGGCTTGATAGTTCTTCATTTCAAGTTATTTCCAACAGAAGCAGAGAATTGGATGAAACAACCTCTCATGGCCAATTCTACAAAACTGTCCCCCATACCAAGGTTTCTCAACCTCAGCACAATTGATATTTCAGACCAGCAACTCTGTTATAGGGATGATTATTCTGTACATTGTATAATATTCAGCAGGTTATCTGTTTTCTAACACTAGATGCCAGTAACACCTTTCCTGCTCCCCAGTTATGACAATCAAAAATGTCTCTGGACATTGCCAAATGTCCTCTGGGAGCCAGGGCCAGGGAGTACAGAAGTGCCCTGGTTGAGAACCACTGTACTATACTAACAAATCATGCTTGATCCCAGTCCTGGGTAAAGGGAGTGAAAACCAAGAAGACCGAGATGAGACAGTTCCCAACCAGCAAAATCCAAGGCTTACATTTCCAGTGGCTGCCAGAGCCCTGAAGCCTTTACTCTGATAGGCATGATCCCAGTCCTGGCCTCACAGCGTAATCATCCACTTTGGAAAGAGTTGAGTAAATTTAGCCTGGTCATTAACTCCCAGGGCATTAAGGAAACAGAAGCTCCTCCAGACAAGTCACCACCATCAGATCTGAGGAGTGGGAGAGGAAGCCAGCAGGGGAAGATGCACTGCCACCCACAGATCTCCAGTCTTTAATCCCACAAGACCCACCTCTTCCAAGGTACATTGACACCAGGGTAGAGACTCAGCCAACCAAAGAGAAACTCCCAACTGTCCAAGAGTCTCACAGCCACTCTGTCCCTATCATAATTCACTTCAGGTGTTGGGTATACAAATATCATCTACCTGGCTAAGTTTCTGGGGAGAAGGGAAAGTACGTCTCAGTCCCTCAACACTTGTTCAACTAACCATCCCAGCTCCTCACTCTCCTCCACTTCTCCACCTTGACTGAAAGGTATCCTTGGTGCCAGATACCCTAAAGAAAATCCACCAATGCTTGGGTTTTGCCCTCCAGGGCGTTGGGAGTCAAGGTTGGCAGCACTGGCCAAGAGGCATAAAAGAAGGTGAAGGTACTGAAGTGGAAATTCCAGACACACAAGGGAGAGACAGATGGATGGATGGAAGACTAAGCCCGAGGGACAGCATCGGTGGTGGGGATGGAGCCAAGTCTTCAAGGGGCAGAGCCAGGGAGGCCTGTGGGACAGGCTGACAAGCTTCCAGGCTTTGGAAACCAAAAGATCCTGTGTAACCACAGACTTTCCCAAGCAGAGACGATGCTGACTATGTTACCTACTATAAATCTAGTCCACTTGGGGCTGGGTTTTGCTCACTCTGGGCTGGCCCCCCACCAGCTACAGTTTTGCTAAATTTAGTGCTGTTCCCAGCCACCCAAACGACTCTGCTCTTCGTGTCCATTTCAAGTTCAGCTGGGGACAGACAGAGAGGAATGGGACTTGTCCAGAAGAGATATGCCCTCATGTGACCCTCTCCCTTCCCCACTGAAGTCAGGGGCCCTGGGGAGCAGAAGATGTGAGAAACCAGTTGGAGGTCTCCAGGGCTCTGAAGCAGGCTCTGCCCTCAAGGTGGCATGCAGAGTGAGAAGGGCCACTGATTCCAGGAAGATGACCCTACCCCACCTAGGTTTCACTCTTTGGGAGTCATAGATGCTGTAGGTGGCAGGGGTCACACTCTCTCAGATACTATATGGCATGGTGGGTGGACAGAGATACAGCCTCAGGATAGAACTGGAGGAAGGCCCCTCTGCAGTGCTTTGGAGTATCTTGGAGATAAAAATGTATTCAGTCAAATATTCAGAGGCTCTAAAACACAGAAGATTAAGGTATTGATCCTTAAACCTGGCTGTACATTGGAATCACCTGGGAAGTTTCAAAAACTGATGCCTGTGTCTTAGCACCCCAAGAGACTCTAATATAATTGGCCTGGGCTTTGGAAATTCTGAAAGATTCCCAGGTGATTCTAATGCTCAGACAAGCGTGGGAAGCAGTGGGTTAAAAGCATGCACTTCTGCTGTCACTGAGTTCTGCCTTTCAGGCTGCACTGGTAGACTCCTCACCCAACCACTGCCTTCCTATGTCACCCACCAAAGGCAAGTTATTTAACCTCTGTATGCCTCAGCTGCACCAACTGTAAGGTGCACATAATGATATAGAACATCTGCCTCTAAGGTTGCTGTGAAGCTGTAATGAGACGATCCATGTAAAGTACACAGAACATGGTATACAAGATGTGCTCCCTGAAAGCTAGGAATCATTATTGTTATCTGTTGTTATAATAATGAGGAGGAAAGGAAGAAAAAAACAGGGAACCCATAGAGCTGGGTCTACGTTGCCCATGGAATGAATCTCTAGCACTGAACCACAACTATCTCAGGAAGTGGGTGACAAGAGGCTCCACGGCCATCACCACAATCCACTCAGGAGGACATTCACCCATTCCCCCTGCTGCTGTTCATGCTGTTCCTCCTATCTTCCATGCCCTCGCCTCTTCCCATCTTCCTGAATCCGACCATTCAGGGCCCAGCTCTGACCACCCCATGGCTCTCTCCCTTCTCAAGTGAGAAAGCCCTGAAGTCTTTCCCAATAATATGTCCCCTCCATGTCTATCTGTCTGTGGGATGAATGAATGCTTTGATATGGACAAGTCTTGTAACCTCAAAGGACAATAAGCAACGTGGGAAGAGGGCCTGATTCTCCTGCTTCTGTGTGTTCCCTGTGACACCTAGCACCATTCTGGGCACACAACTCTGGATTAATGAATTATCTGTGAAATGAAAACACATGTTGAGCCAGCAGAGCTAACTGCACATCAGCAAGAATCCAGGCTCAATGTGTCCAAGAGAAGCAGGCCCAGCAGCCAAGTTGCTGGCCGAGCTCTCCATTCCGTAGTTACAAGGACATACCACCACCCAACTCCATAAAAAGAGACCCCACCCACCTAGTCCCAGGGCCTGTGGCTCCTGCCACAAAGCCACTGACCCCCATGACTCCCTAAACCCCAAAAGAGTCAGGAAAAACCCAGCTCTGCCTACATGGGAGTCCAGAGCAGCTGGCCACCCAACAAGCTGTAAGCCTCTTACAGATTAAAGGTCCTAATTTAAACCTCTATTTGAGGTACGACAAGTGGGTCAACACTCTGCAGGCCGGTCAGTGCAGCTGGTGGAAGGAAAGGCAACTATGACCCAAGAAAGGCTCCTCTCCTTCCGGGGAAAGATAGAGCCAGAGAATCATGGATCTAAAGTGGAATCACTGAGGTGAGAGCAAGTTCATTCTGCTCCACCACGAATCCCACCCCTGCCCCAGACTGTTGGGACTCCATCCTCTCTAGGCAATGAAGTTGAGAAACAGAGAATATAAGGACAAAACCACAGTCGGGATGGCCTTCCTCTTCCTGCCATGGCCTTGGTATGCGGGGAAGAAGGAAATTTGCTGCTGAAAGATAATTATTTTTAAAGCAAAGAAACAGTTAATAAAGCCAGAAACCAAGAGAAGAGGGAAGGGGCTGGATATGCTGCATTCCAGGGAATCACACCCTGGTGACAAGACAGGGAGGGCAACCTTTGCTCCTAAACCATGGCTGAGGTTTTCCTGGTCTTTCTCCCTAGCTTCTCTGCAGCAGGAAACACCAGGCATGGGTAAGCAGATGCAGACAAGCCTACGATCACACTGTCAGAGGCTGACTCTGTCTGCTCTTTAAAAAAAGCCCTCTCACCACATCTGTGTCCACAGAGATGGCCTCTGGGGGAAGTGGCTGGAACCCACTATCTACTCTAAGAGCAGAGAAATCCTTCCAGGACAATGCTGCTCCAACTTTCTAGACCTGATCCATAGGAGGAAATCAATGTTATACAGTAGCCCAGCACACATATATGTGCACTGTCTATATGTATCATTCACTATAGATAACTGAAACAAAGTTTCATGAAATAATACTCATCTTTACTACATACTATGCAATCTAATATTTTCTAGTGTGTGTGTGTGTGTATATATATATATACACACACACACACACACACATACATATATATATATATATACACACACACACACACATACATATATATTTTAAATGCTGGTCTATATATGTGTGTGTGTATATATATATATATATATACACATATATTTTTAATATTTTCTAGTGTTTTATATATATATACACACACACATATATATATTTAAATGCCGGTCTATGTGTGTGTCTGTGTATATACATATATATATTTAAATGCCAGTCTATATGTGTGTCTGTGTATATATATATATATATATATATATTTAAATGCCGGTCTATGTGTGTGTCTGTGTGTATACATATATATATTTAAATGCCGGTCTGTGTGTGTGTCTGTGTGTATACATATATATATTTAAATGCCGGTCTATGTGTGTGTCTGTGTGTATATATATATATATTTAAATGCCGGTCTATGTGTGTGTCTGTGTATATATATATATACATTTTAAATGCTGGTCTCAGCCCGCTAAATTGACCTCACCCATTATGGCCCCTGGACCTGCAGTTTGAACATCATTCTGCAGGAAATGGAAAAGGCTCTTCTTGAAAGAACTTTCAAACTTCCCTCACAGACTAACCTCCCAACAAAGCAAATTCCCGCTAAGCCCACGAGTGGCGCGAGGGAACTGGAAGCTCAGTTGCCCAGTGCTTTCTCTGCAGTATGTATAAACCAGGGCTGCCTCAGAGAGCCCCACCTGCCCACCTCTCTCAAGGCGCAGGAACTCCTCCCACACCCCCAGTGATGCCTCCCGGTGCTGGCCTAGCACCGAAGCACAAGCCAGTGCAGGGCTGATTGTCACCATCATTCAGTGGAATCAAGCATTGCCTCACTGTCCCTCAACCTCACCCTCCACTGAAGGAACTTACCTATAACACTTAAAGACAGAAACATGCCAACACTGTGCTGCCCACATTGGCTTTTTCCCCCCTCCAAATAGCCTGTCTCTATATCAGATGCACTACAAAAGCCTGGAGGATGGGAAGTTTGTTTTTGTTCTTTTAATGATGGTTCAGAGACACATTTTATGGGAATCTTTTTAATGTCAGGAACAAAAACAATCCAATGTTAAACCTTCCTCAGCCCAGTCTTTCTGCTTTTCCAAGAGGCCTGTGAAATCTCACTGCCTCCTCCTCCAGACAGCCCTCCCTGATGGATCAGGACAGCTAAGGAATTCTCCAACCCTATGCCATGGTAATATAAAATTCTAATGCCTTCTTTCCACACTCGCCATTCCCACAAATGTAACATGCTGCCTCTCTGTATCCATCATTATAGCTTGGGTGGGTATCTGAGTTGGAAATCATGCCACAGAAGAAAAGTTAGAATGAGCATTCAATATTTTGAATCAGTATGCTGTAAAGGTTAATTTTTTTCTATTTTTTTTCCAAGTCATAGAACAGGTATTTTTTTCCCCTGCTAAGTGGAGCAAACACTGGACCTCTCCATTTGTGTCAGTGTGCAGACTCCCATTCCCCACTGCTTTCCCAAGCTCCTCAGGACCACCATCGTGCATGCTGATTATCAGTGCCCTCGAAACCCAGAATGCCCACTGAGTGCACCTGGGCAAGCCCCATAGACTCTAGGAGAAAAAGCATCTTATCACTATCATAAGAGCACAGTGACCATTTGACGGCTTCCCAACCTATAGCAGGTTCGTTCTTTCCTTCCTTCCTTGCCTCCTTCCGTCCTTCTTTTCGTTCCTTCCTTCTTGCTTCCCTCCTTCCTTCCTTCCTTCCAGCAGGCTCCTCCCTCCCCCCATCCATCCTTCCCACCACCCGCCCTTCCAACCCACCCTCCCACCCGACCGCCAACCCGCCATACCACCCAACAAACAACCCACCCACAATACAAACCAACCCAACCCTGCTAACAGCACACA
>CAUYLG010076514.1:0-50790 GCA_963573385.1 Cacajao melanocephalus
GATTGTAGTTTTGTAAAGCCATTTAAAATTTATTCTGGTTGATCCCACTTTTTCCTCTGCACCACCAAAAATTTCCTAGTAGCTATGTATTTGTTCTCTAAGTATCTTTTTTTTTTTTTTTTTTTTTTAAATATGGAACACTTCACAAATTTGCATGTCATCCTTGCGCAGGGGCCATGCTAATCTTCTCTGTATTGTTCCAATTTTAGTATATGTGTTGCCGAAGCGAGCACAATTTTGTATTTTTAGTAGAGACGGGATTTCTCCATGTTGGTCAGGCTGGTCTCGAACTCCCGACCTCAGGTGATCTGCCCACCTTGGCCTCCCAAAATGCTGGGATTACAGATGTGAGCCATTGTGCCCAGCTTAGGACAATCTTAATTAGATGATAATATTACTTCAATGTTCCTATTTTCATTTTGATAATTTCCTGTAATTAGGTAAGAAAATTTTTCATTCTGTGGAAAGACACCCTGGAGTATTTTTGGATGCATTTTTCTTTAAATCAACCCAGAAATAAAGTAGGAGAGGAAAAGAGAAAGAGAAGGCCGAAACAAACTAAATAAAATGTTAACATTTGAGGAATCTAAGATAAGAGCGTTGGTAATTATTTTTTTCTATTCTTGAAACTTTTCTATAAGTACAAAGTTTGTTCAAATATACGCAATAAAATTTAAAAACTTAAAAATACATAGTATGATACTAATATCTCCTTTTCTATTCTCATGTTTTAATAATCATCACAATAGGCACATATACAGCATTTATTCTCTGCCAGGCTCTGTTTTAAATTGTGTGTGTGTGTGTGTGTGTGTGTGAGTATGCGTGTGTGTACACATACTCATTTGATCTTCCTCCCATAAACTTAGCAATATTATTCCCATTTTCAGACCAGAAAAAGAAGGGACAAAGGTTAAGTAATTTGCCTCTAGATTCATCCTAGTCAGTGTTGGTGCTGGGATATGAACTCCCAGGAATCTGGCTCCAGGGTCCATGTAAAGACTGAGCCAATCAAAGAGTCTTCTTATTTCAAAACTCCTGAATACCATCTGAAACCCCTCTTTGAAAGTCTTTATTTAGAGTCTGTATTAGGTATCTGTTTAAGCCTCACATATTACCCCAAAACTTAGTGGCTTGAAATGACAGACATTTAGTATCTCATAGTTTGTGTGGATGGGAATTTGGGTGCAGCTTAGCAAAACACCTCTGCTTCAAGATCTCTCCTGAGGTTGTAGTGAAGCATTTGGCTGGGGCTGCAGTTTTATCTGAAGGCTCAACTGGGGGATATTTGCTTCCAAGATCATTCTTGTCATCTCTGGCAGGCCTACGTTCAGCACTATGTGGACCTCCCGTAGAGCTGCTTCATGACATAGCAGCTGGCCTCCCTGGATTAGCAAAACAAGAAAGAATAAAAGTAAACACACCCCAGACAGAAGCTACAATCTTTTTACAATCAAATCCCAGAAGTGACATTCCTTCACTTCTGCTGTATTTATTTGTTTCTAATTAATAGTCTAATGAATAGTTAGAAACAAATCGGTAAGTTTATCCCGCTCTGAAAGAGAGGGGTTACACCGGAAGTAACCGCTAGGAGGTGGGTTGTCTTGAGGCTGCCCACTATTGAGTTTAGATACTGGCTGGGGACGTATTTTTGGCTGTTCCCTTTGGGGACTGTGATCTCTTGAAAGAGGCCAGGTTTTGAATACAGCTAGAAACTGTGCAACTAGGGCAGGGAATGCTAACTTTCTAAGAGGGAGCTTTGCTTCTTCCTGGCAATGAATACAAATTGGCCTTGTATTATGTTTTGCATTCTGGTACTGTTAGCCCCGTAGGTGCTGGACATCACTCCCAGAGACCAGCAAGTGCCTGGCCGTGACTCCTGGGCCTCCCCCTGAGACTGCCCATTCCCTCTCTGCTCAGTGCGCCCATGTCTTCATCAGCAACCGATGCTGGACTCCCTGAGGGTAGGAAATGTGTCATTTTTGCTAAATCTGTTCCTTCCCACCTAGCACAGCCCTGAAGCCAGGGACTGGTTTAAAGGAGAACTAGCTAATTCTCTAGGAGAGCTTGCTTGATTTTTGGCCCTGCAGAGCGTCTGACATATGGCTGAATGGTTTACACACTTTGTTGGTTCTACAAAACAGGCTGTTACACCTGGGTAGTTGTAATAGAGAGACCAAACAGATTATAGACTTGATAACATCCCGGGATTACAGCCTTAATCTTTTCCCCTTAATTGGAAAATCCTTTTATAGGGCAACACCTTTGTAAAAGGTAGAGTAGGCAGCAGCTTATAAAACAAGACATCATTTCACCAGGTATTTGTCCTGCTATTCTATGCTTCCTCTTTCTTTACTCCCAAATTCTCATTGTTGGAATTTTTCCATTGAAATGGGCATAGTTTTTATGAGGGGAGGAATAGAAAAGTAAAAATAGGCCAGGTGCAGTAGCTCACGCCTATAATCCCAGCACTTTGGGAGGCCAAGGCAGGTGGATCACCTGAGGTCAGGAGTTTGAGACCAGCCTGGTCAACATAGTGAAACCCCATCTCTACTAAAAATACAAAAATTAGCCAGGTGTGGTAGCTCGCAACTGCAATCCCAGCTGCTCAGGAGGCTGAGACAGGAGAATTCACTTGAACCCAGGAGGCAGGGCTTGCAGTGAGCTGAGATCACAGCCTGGGCAACAAGAGCAAAACACCATCTCAAAAATACAATAATAAATAAATAAATAAGAAAAGTAAAAGCAAGAAAATCATCTTTTTTTAGTTCTGTCACCCAGAGAGTAACTACATTAATACATTGTTGTGCTTCTTTCTTATTTTTTGACACATACTTTTATTAAAAGATAAAACTAGAATTACTTTACGCAACCTCTCGCTTTTTCTGCTTATGATTTCATGAATGTTAAGCATGATTGCTTTGTCTTCCGTCATGTGCCTATAGCTTAGTTTGATGCATCCCCCATCGTGAATTTTTACTTTGTTTCCAAGTTTTTCCCCTTAAGAATAATGCTGTCATGAATATCCTTGTGCTAAATTATTTTGCATATCTGTGAGGATTTTCTAAAGTGACATTCTTGTAAGTGAAATTTCTGGGTCAGAAGAAGAAATGGACATTGTTATGGATGCTGTGAGCAGCACCGAAGGTTCTGGAAGGGAAGTGGCTGTGGAAGTGGACGTGAGGTGATGGGCACACTGGGGTAGTATAGGCAGTGCAGCCTGGGGGCTCGGCACGGGGGCCCTAGAGGAAGACATTCCTGGCCTCTGGTCCCAGCTTCATTCCACACAAACACTGGTTCTTTGATTTTAGGAAAGTTATTTCAGTATCTGTTGGGGTTTTGTTTGTTTGTTTGTTTGAGATGGAGTCTCGCTCTGTTGCCCAGGCTGGAATACAATGGTGCGATCTTGGCTCACTGCAACCTCCGCCTCCCGGGTTCAAATGATTCTGCTGCCTCAGCCTCCCGAGTAGCTGGGATTACAGGTGTGCACCACCATGTCCGGATAATTTTTCTATTTTTAGTAGAGACAGGGTTTCACCATGTTGGCCAGTCTGGTCTCTAACTCCTGACCTCAGATGATCCGACCACCTCAGCCTCCCAAAGTGCTGGGATTACAGGGGCGAGTTGCTGCACCAGGCCGGTTATTTCCATATCGGAACCTCAGTTTTGACATCTGTAAAATGGACTTAAATGTATGTCAAAACATAGGTCCAAGTGATTTTACCAAAATTCTACCTTAGAAAAGAAGGCATTTCCAAATAAAAGAATCCTTACCAATTGTTTCAGACCTTGGGATGCTGTTTCGTTTAGTTTAACTTGCCAAACATGGAATTGTTTAAGGACAACACATTGGCCTGAAAGGACTTCGATCAGTGCCGGTTAGGAGTACTTACTGAGGTTTTCTGATGGAATCAGTGAACAGAAAGGAGGCAAAGTAATTGAAGACCCATTTAGCAGTTATTCCTTGGAGTATGACCTCACGAGTGCAAGTATTGGAGGCCAGTGTAAACAATGTGAAGATTCTTTTAAAAAGCAATAAGGTAAAGAGTTATATTGTGGAACTCCTTCATATACACCAATAGCGCGAATAAATAAAACAGCTGTCCTAATGTGATATTAATGCATATTTATTCTCAGCTTGGGAAAAACATTTCCAGTGACACTGCGCTACGTCTCGAACAACTGAGATGGAAATGAAGGTGACGTGTCCTGCAAAAAAATGAATTGAATGACTCTAAAATTGGCTCTGGAGATAACAAACACATTGATGAATAAAGTTATGTAATATGTAAGACTGGAAAACAGCACTATTTCCACATTAATGTATGATTTAAATGGTATGTGGTTTTAAATATGCATGTGCAACTGAATTAATACATTTTCTAAGTCATATTTATTTTATTTATATCCTTGAATTCATATAGTCAACTGGATTCTTTTAAAGTGTTGATGGGAGAGCTTCTCATTGGAGAAGATGGGTCTGCTTACATTTGGGCAGATGTATTAGTTTTGTGACTCATAACGTTGTGAGAGACTAACAGTGTGATGTTTACAAGGCACGTATGCCTCTGCCTGGCACACAGCAGGTGCTCAATTAATGCTAGCTCATTTTGCGTGGGGAGTCGGGCAGCTGAGGGATGGAACAGACAAGCACCCACTGAGGTGCGGGGGGTGGGGACAACAGGAAGTTTTAGAACAGAGAGAACAGAAGGTAAACTTGACTTATTTTATCATTTGGCTTAGGACGGGGTTTGGCCACAGAGAATCATCTGTTTCTTTATTTTTTTTTTTTTTTTTTTTGACTCATGAAAATGCTGTTTTGTGTGAAGGTCCAGCAGGGCCCTCTGACTTTTACACAATGCTTGGAAGCATTTTAAAAATTACAATTTTCATCTCTTATTCCTTCCTGTCTCCATTGTTAAACACAATTATTGGCATAATAGAGGTTTTTAATACCCATTTTTAGACTGCATTCTAGCCTGGGCAGTAGAACAAGAATCCTGTCCTCTCTCCCTCTTTTTCTTCCTCTTCCTTTCTCTCATACATTCTTTTTCTTTCTTTCTTTCACTCTCACTTTCTTTCCCCTCTTTTTCTTTCTTTCAAAAAATTAAAAAATAAAAAAAAAATAAAGATTCCTCTAGCTTAATGTTTTGTAGATAAGCAAGGATTTTGTGTCCAGATTAACAGCTAGTTTTGTTGATATCCCTAAAGAAGACACTCTCCAGAAAAAAAAAAAAAAAAAAAAAAAAAAAGCAATGTATTCCTAAATACCAAGGATTATTGCAAGTGGTGGTGACTTTAAACATGTCAGAATGTGGAATAGTATTTCACGGAGTTCGTGAGTTCTAGTTTATGGCACAGAGAAAAATCTCATGTTACTGGTAGGGGAGAGACTGTGTACTTATACAACACTATAGGAACAAATTCTACTTGATTCATGTATCTTATTGCCATGAGCATCCATCAGAATAAACAGAAAAATGAGGGGGAGGGCTTTGACTTTCTAGTCACTCAGACCTGCATTCAAACCCCATGCTTCAACAAGCTCAGCTGGGTTGTTAAAACTCGCTTAGCCTCAGTTTCCTCATATGTAAAAAAGAATGAAAACTTACTCCAAGATTTAGGGGAAAAAATGCATCTGTACAATCTAAAACAACATTTGGCATATAGCAGTTTTTAAAGTAAATGCATGTTCTAGGTGGGACTGAACTAAAGTGAAGAAATATAGCTTACTCTTTCATTTAAAGCATTCTATCAAGTCCACATTTTCTGAGAGGCACTGGACTAGACTGGAATACAAAAATAACTGTATAACCCCACTCTTAGAAGGCACAGCATATAGGAATGACAGAGACGGTGACCTGATAACATGAAGTACTGTGCGCCATCATGTGGAAAGTGCATTGAAAAAGTAATTGGAAAGCTCAATAAGGCAAAATGTTGTCAAAGATACGAGGTAGGAAGCCACCAAGCACCACTCGTTGTAGAATAGATGTATAGGCATTCTGGGGAGCATTCCAACTATGCCTAGTTTGATTACGTGTAGAAATAGTCCCATTCCACAAATCTTCCCTGAGGTCAGGAGTTCTAGACCAGCTTGGCCAACATGGTGAAATCTGGTCTCTACTAAAAATACAAAAATTAGCTGGACACATTGCTTCATGCCTGTAGTCCTGGCTACTCAGGAGGCTGAGGCTGAAGAATTGCTTGATCTCAGGAGGCAGAGGTTGCAGTGAGCCAAGATTGTGCCACTGCACTCCAGCCTGGGTGACAGAGTGAGACTCCATCTCATAAAAAAACAAAAGAATTCTCATGGACATACACAAAGGGATAAGTAGAAGGTGTTCATTGTAGGGTTGGTTGCAAGGAGTTGGTAGCAAGGAGTGTTCTCCTTGGAGAACAAAGCAGGTAAAATGTGTCCGCTGTTCAATGGGGAACCAGAAGGTCAGAAGACACTACATACTAGAGGTACACATAGCAACATAGATGGGTTCAGAAAACAAGAGAATTAGAATGAAAATCATACTGTTTTCATTTATACAAATTAAAAATATGTTAACCACAAAATGATAATATACATACAAAAACTCATATAAAGAAAAGGTGATGTGCTTTAGCTGTGTGCCCACCCAAATCTTATCTTGGGTGTAGCTTTCATAATTCCCAGTGGGAGGTAACTGAATGATGGGGGTGGGTCTTTCCCATGCTGTTCTTGTGATAGTGAATAAGTCTCACAAGACCTGATGGTCGTATAAAGGGGAGTTCCCCTACACAAGCTCTCTTGCCTGCCACCATGTAAGATGGGAATTTACTTTCTCATTTGCCTTCCACCATGATTGTGAGGCCTCTCCAGCCATGTGGAACTGTGAGTCAATTAAACCTCTTTCCTTTAAAAATTACCGAGTCTCAGGTGTGTCTTTATTAGCAGCATGAGAACAGACTAATACAAAAGGGTACTAATTAAACACATTAGAAGAATTCCCTGTAATGTGGAGAGGGAAGTGGGCACAGATGGGAATAAAATAAATAAAATAGGATCATACCTTTGTAAGAATGGATCATAAACATTTGTCATGTACTAAGGGTATAAGTTAGCCAAACTTATCCACTGAGGAGAGGAAAAGTGATAAAGAACACACAAATTTTCTTATGGTGAAGGGAAAAATTCTATGGACCAGCAATAATTGATTTAACAATTTTTTTTTAATTTAGGATGTGCCCAGTATCATTTGCTAAGGAAAAAACAAAGAACAAAATAAGCCAAATCCTTAAATCTAATGAAGCTTAGATCTTATTAGTATGAAGACAACCTAGAAAGAAATATTTAAATTAGTATATACTATTATTTTAGGTGGCAGAAATGTTATGAATAAAGATAAACCAGTATGGAATTAGTGAATATATGGAAGAACAGGGAACATTTAAAACAAGGAGACCAGAGAAGTCCTATCTGGAAAGCATAATATTTGAGCATAGGTGTGAATAGTGTCAAGGAGGGGTCTAACCAGAAGTCCAGGCTGGAGAATAAGTAGAAGACTGTTGCAGCAACAACAGATGAGCAGTGAGTGAGTTCATGGTCTCAAAATAACAGGAATAACAATATGGTAGACATGAATGAACAAGAAACACATAGAAGAGAAAGTAAAAGGAAAGGCATGAGGCAAACCACACAGGGTCTTAAAGGATAATGTAAGGGGTATAGATATTATTCCAATTATGCAAGAAGCCAGGCATAGATCTGAGCTGGGCAGTGACATGATTCGAATTTTTTTGTTCTTCTACTCTTATTTTAGGGTCCAGAGGAACATGTGTAGGCTTGTTACATGGGTAAATTGTGTTTGACTTACTTTCTAAAAATCATTCTCTTAGGCTACAATTGGGGACCTTTCTGGAAGGTCAAGGTCAAGAGTAGAAGTAGAAAAATCAGGCAGAAGACTCTTTGAGCAATCCAGGTAGGAGATGATGTTGGCTTGGCCTAGGTACAATCGGGGCTTCAGTGGAATATTTTCTTTGTTTCAGCAGACAAGTTCAGGAAAGGATGTTTTGAGATGAAGAACATCTTTAAATTTAGCTTAGAGATATGAGCTCTCCAGAGGTGATTTACGGCATAGGGTAAATAAGGGAGGGTGGAAACACAAATGCAAGAAAAGCTCAGATCAGATTAAGAAGGGCTGAACGGACAGACTAAGGAGTTTGGACTCTTTCTTGCAAAAAATGGGCCCATAAAGAGTATGGCCTGATGTAACCCTGGCTTTTATGAGATAATTCTGGAAGCCTTGTAAATGATGGTTTGGAAGAGGCAGAAGGCAAGAGGTGAGCAAAACTTAGACTAAAATTATAGCAGTTTGCAAGGATAAGAAAAGAAATGTTCACATAATTGAATATCTAAGGTACTTAAATGTTCTGCATAATGGATATAATTATACCTACTGCATTGGTTTCTTATACTGTTAAATGAATTAGTGCATGAAAAGTACTCAGAATAGAATCTGACACAAGTTAACCCCTTGATAAATATTAGCTATTATTCATATATTAAAATATTAATGATATTATTTCTATGTACTAGTATATGGACTAGTATTATTTCTAAGTACTAGGCCTGAAGAATATATATATTTTTAATTACCTTATTTTATTTTTGAGAAGGAGTCACTCTGTCACCCAGGCTGGAGTGCAGTGGTGTGATCTCGGCTCACTGCACCTTCCGCCCCTGTGGGTTCAAGTGATTCTCCTGCCTCAACCCCCCAAGTGCCTGGGATTACAGGTGTGTGCCACCATTCCTGGCTTTTTTTTTTTTTTCTATTTTTAGTAGAGGTAGGTGTTTCATCAGGCTGGTCTCGAACTCCAGACCTCAGGTGATCTGTCCGTCTCAGCCTCCCAAAGTGCTGGGATTACAGGCGTAAGCAGCAGAGCCTGACCTAGGCCTGAAGAACATAAAAAGGACCATCATTTGGTTGAGGAAGACATTATTAAAGGAATTTGTGTTCCAACTAACTATAAGTCACAGGAGACCTAAATGCTATAATGGTGCTGCATATATGTGTGTGGCTCTTTGGACGAGATGGGATGTGGAGAAAAGAAAGTGATTTAAAATAAGAATGTTGTAGAATTTTGAGGGGGAGACATGGAAAACAAATTAAGAAGAAGCTTGGGGAACAGGTAGAAACTTTGAACGAATAAAGTGTGGTATGGCACAAAGCTGAGAACACAGACATTGAAATTGTCCTTAGCAAAATAATGCAGCAACAGAAAACCAAATACCACACATTCTCACTTATAAGTGGGAGTTAAATGATAAGAACTTGTGAACATAAAAAAGGAAACAACAGACATTGGGTTCTACTTGAGTGGGGAGGGTGGGGAGGAGGAAAAGGAGCAGAAAAGATAACTGTTGGCTACTGGGCTTAATACCTGGGTGATGAAATGATCTGTACAACAAACTCCCATAGCACATGTTTACCTATGTAACAAACCTTCACATGTACACCCAAAACTAAAATAAAAGTTAAAAAAAAAGAAAGAAATGTAACAGATCCTGAATCCTGGCTGAACTCCCTCTGGGCTTTGTGATTTTTGGCAACTTCCCTTCTCCAGACTTCAGTTTTCTCATCTTTTAAATGATTTTGAAAATCTTGACACTTCCATGACGAAAAATTAAGACAATGCAGGTGAAGTGTATAGCACAGTGCCTGGTACGCCTTAAGAAGGCAACTGATATTGCTATGATATTTTACTTATTATCATGATCTGGTCAACTCTAATGAGGAGTATTACTAGCTTCTATGCGCTTATGAGGATCACTACTCATGAGGAGTATTACCAACTCTTATGAGGACTATTACCAGCTTATTTTATATGTTTTAAATCTTTAAATGTTTTAAATCATCCTTTAAACACTGTCTTTTACACAACGTGAAGGGAAAATCCTGCCCTGATATTTGCATTTTGATTCCTTGGTTTTTCCTGCTTTCACCTCAACATCAAGGAAATCTCTCTTTCAAATTAAAAAGATATTTAACATTTTTAAGTATAGCTGCCCCCTGTCACCTTAAAAGTGTGGCATTTTGATGTCATTTGCACAGACTTTCAGAATGGAAGATACTCTATAGAGTTAGCACAAAATACAGTGCTAATTTGGCAATGAATCGGTGTCAGTATCCCAACCCGCTAATGAGTAAGAGCATCCCAGGCATGTGTCGGGATGTTCAGAAATGTGTGCACGTGTTTATAAGCACACATTGGGTGAAATGGAAATTCATTTTAAGGCAAGAAAATCAGTTTCCCTGGTCTTTCCTATTCACCCATCTGTCTTTTCATGTTAAGATCAACTGAGTCACAGCACTTAGGAAGAAATGGACATTAATGTGTGACTATTACTGGGATGTTCAGAACTATAGATATAGAGACAGTTTGAAGGAACTTTCAAATATATAGTTTAACTCCTACGCATTGTTATGCAGTATAATCTTAAGCAATTTCTGTAGTAAAAATTTATTGTCTTCTGAGGCTTCCTATCCCATTTGGGGATAGCTGTGACTACTCAAAATAATTAATTACTAATTTTTATTTTCTTAATGAACTAACCTTGAGATGTGTCTCTCCGTAGCTTATGCCTATTTGGTGAGACCCAGAGCTATAGCCCACTTTTATGTTTGCCTCTCACATATTTTAAAATACTGGCCACATTGTTCTTTGTCTTGTCTTAGATTTCTTGCTTGGCTTCTTTTATTCGATCATCTTGTCATTCTCCTTTGAGATTCTCACTTGCTGTTGTGTTTGGGCACTTATATGGAAACAGAACTAAGCAGCTCTCAGGTACCTCCCATTCACTTCTTTCCGTTCACCTGAATAAAGAAGGACATAAGGGCAGAAGTAGGTTCAGGAACCTAAGTTCACATGAATAATCAGTATACAAGGAATTCCAATCCGGGTCTCCTTGACACCAGCGTACACCCAGCTGACAAATATACCATACTGCCTTCTAATGCCCCCTTTAATTGGCCTCCTCTTGTGCAAACTCAAAACAAAATTTCTGCAGCAGCAATAGTACTAATCTTACTATCATGACTAATAAGAACAGTTGAAATTTATTGAGAACTAACTGATCTAACTGCTTGACTCTGTTAACTATTTTAATCTTCATAACAACTTTGAGATAGGTTCTCATTTTACAATGAGGAAACCTACACCCAGTAATATTAAATAATTACCTCAAAGTTGTGTAGCTAGTAAGCAGCAGATATAAAATTCAAAGCTTGAAGTCCACCTCAAGAGCCTACACTCTGAAGCATTATGCTGTAACTCTAAGTTTCCAAATCTTGATGTTATACTCCTTAATACAATCTGAGTTAACATGCATTTGTGTCAGTCATAGCTGTCTCTTGATGGATATTGAGCAATCAGTGACAGTTTGTCTCTCTGTGTGTGTTAGTATATGTGTGTGCCTTTTGTTTTAGAAGAAAATGTCTTATGTTGTAAAGCCTTGTCTTCCCCACACTGGAATTGTTCCCTGGGGTTTGGTTTTTGCAGGCCAACCATTTATCCTTATTAAAGGCTGCATTTAGGGATCCAGCCCATTGACTCAGCCTGACCAGACTTCTTTCGCTCCCTCATTCATCATTCCCTGCTCTCTTTCTACACCTCATGTTAATTACAAAAAAAAAAAAAAAAAGATAAACACATCTTCTAGCCTTGATTTAAGTCATTAACATATTCTGCACAAGTTAGAACTCAGACTTTGAGAGGGGAAGTATCCTTAAACTTCCAGGAGATGCTTAATTCTTTTAAGCATTTGATGAATATTTGTTAAGCAAATTGTATCCTGGACAACTATCATATTAGCCATGGTAAATACAACTTTTAGCCAAAATAAAATCTGTTTTATCATGACATTTTCAGCTTACAACTAGGAGGAATGTATTCATCAGATAATGATATAAATTAATGCTAAGTGTCCTGAAAGGGTTATGCAGAATAAAAATGTTCCTCTGAAGAAGTACTGATTACATTGATCTGAACAATAAGCTGGACTAAGTAAAAAAAAAAGTAAGAAAGGCTGATATTACTCTTACACAAATTTACTTTGGCTATAGGTAACTTTATACTGATTGAGCTATTAATAGAATGTGAAACTGATAAAAACAAACTATTAATGTTAGAATAAACCTTAATGGGCTGAGCATGTGGCTCACACCTGTAATTCCAGCACTCTGGGAAGCCAAGGCAGGAGGATCATGAGGTCAGAAGTTCAAGACCAGCCTGGCCAATATGGTGAAATCCAGTCTCTACCAAAAATACAAAAAATAGCCAGGTGTGGTGGGATGTGCCTGTAGTCCCAGCTACTTGGGAGGCTGAGGCAGGAGAATCGTTTGCACCCAGGAGGCGGAGTTTGTAGTGAGCCAAGATGGCACCACTGCATTCTAGCCTGGAGGACAGAGTGAGACTCTGTCTCAAATAATAAAATAAAAATAAATATTAATGATACTCTAGTTCATAGTTAGCCAAATTGATGCTATGTGAAATCCAGGGGTATATCATAAGTTAATGGTGTCCTGATTTTAACAAGTTCTCTGGAATTAGACAATTTGGAAAATCTGAAGCTAATCAATTTACTAGTTTCTTAAGAACTTTTCAGATCCTTTATTAAAGCTAAACATATTTTCAAACTCTTAGAGTTCTAGATAAAAAATGGTGTTTCCTTAACTTATTTGAATAGTATTCCTTTTTTCTGTGTGGCATCTCTTAAATTTTTCTAGTTTCCAGAATATAGTCTGGGAAACACTGATTAAGTTTAACCCAACCCTTTAACCACCATGCTTAAAAACTTTTCTATCCAATTATTATCAAGTCCTTTCTTGGACAGCCTCAATAAATGAGAAATACACCCATTTTTTTCAAATAAATGAAATGCCTAAGACTTTGCCTAATTATCTTAATCTTGTGAATTTAACTCAGTTGCCTTTGCCAGCACTCAGAAGCATCAAAACAGTAATTGTATTTTGTGATTCTCAGGAGAAGAGCTATTTATTACAAAGGTGAACACTAAATTGGAAAAGATTTTCGGAGCCTAGACTAGTCCTATTTTATTTTTATAAGAAAGCCACTTGATGCTGTACAAGAGTCATTTTCTAAACTTCATTAATAAATAAAAATAAAGAGCCTGCATATTAATAAATGATGAAAGTGCCTCCCTTGGTAATTTTTTTTAAGTATCTAAAAATAGTTTCAGTCTTTATCTACAAATGAAATGCAGTTAGAAGTCACTGAGAATGTCATTACATTGCATGTTTGTCAGCAGAAGTGGGGAGACAGAAGGGAGCCCCATCATTTGAGACATAAGACATCTTTGTGCAGATCACTTACTCGATGCAGGTTATTTACAGTGTTTTTCTTGATTACTGTAGATTGTGCAATGTCACAATAGGGCAAAATTTATAGACCAAAGTGCAAAAGAATCAGATGGCCTTCTGGAGTGGAGCTGATCACTTTAATATGCTAATATATTATCACCGTTTTGAGGCTATGCTTCTCTTATTACTCATATATCACATTAAATTGTTTACATGTCCTTCTCACTACCAGCCTGCAAGGTTTTTTTTTTTTTTTCCTTAGGTTAGAGCTACATCTGGCTTAACTTACTTTTCCTAGTGCTTAGCATATCTCCTTATATAAATTATGAAATAAAGATTCAAGCGTTATTAATTTTTCATTGTAACAAATGTCAAATTCCAAGAATTGCATCTCTCAGACCCAACAAAATTGCCTTCATGAAAATCCAATCATGAAAGTTCATACAAAATCACCCTTCTTGGTGTTACAAGCTTGATAGTAGATTGAAATCAGTCCTAGAGGGACTTTACACCAAGGAGATTGGTAAGCATTACAAATCACTACCCTCTCCACTCTGGCTGTTAAACATTTATTAGCACAACATGTCCTTTGCCTCATACAGTTTCTCTCCAGCTTTCTTCCCTTTTCTCTTTTGGTCTCCAGTGCAAGGAGTCAGAGGATTTTGGGGGCTTAGAGCTTTTTTTTTTTTTTTAAACCTTAGCTGATTCTGTGCTTGACCTTAAAAAACATTCTCCCTGACTTTGCTTTTATTCTACAACATTCACCTCTCTCTCTCTTTCTCTCTGTTTACTTCTCTTTCTTTCTCTCTTACTCTGTCTTTCTCTGGCTCTCTAACTCAATGACAGGAAAGCTCATTCAGACATTGGTTTTAACAGAAGAAAATCCATTTTGGTTAGCGTTTTATAAATAAGGAGCATAGCATAAGTAAAAGCATGCATTTCAGAACTGGAGTCGAAATCCTTGCTCCACCTAGCTGTGTTCCTGAAGGAGTTACTTAATCTCACTTATCCTCGTTCTGTAATCTATAAAGGAGAAAATAAAACCAATCACGTTAAGTTTGCTGTGAGGATTATATGAGATCATGTATCTAAAATGTCTAACAGAGTACCCAGTACAGAATAGGTAGACAATAAACAGAGCTTATGCCATGTTTTTCTTTTAAGATTAGAAATGGATCTTTACTCTGTCAGCAGCACATCTGTGTTTATTTATTTTTATTTTATTTATTTATTTATTTATTTTTTGAGACAGAATTTTGCTCTTGTTGCCCAGGCTGGAGTGCAATGGCACGATCTCGGCTCACTGCAACCTCTGCCTCCTGGGTTCAAGCAATTCTCCTGCCTCAGCCTCCCCAGTAGCTGGGATTACAGGCATGTGCCACCACACCCAGCTAATTTTGTATTTTTAGTAGAGATGGGGTTTCTCTATGTTGGTCAGGCTGATCTCGAACTCCCGACCTCAGGTGATCCTCCCACCTTGGCCTCCCAAAGTGCTGGGATTACAGGTGTGAAGCACATCTATGTTTAAAAATAATTGGAGAAGAAGGACCTGAAATAGATGCCAGGCTTTGTCACCTAAGCGTTGCATGATCTGGGCAGAACTCATGTAATCTCAGTGTTTCCACTTGTGAGAGAGGATAATGAATGATCTCTCACTCGCCTCCCTCACAGTACAACTGAGAAAATTAAATGAGATAATACATACAGAAAAACTTTGAAAACAAATACAGGTTTGTGTATTAAGAGGCAACTTAAAAATCCGTGTATCCTGAACAAAAATTTCCACATTTTTCAAACTGGAAAAAATTATTAGAAAAAGAATATGTACAGAATTTGTAAAGAACAAATCATTGCAGTGGTGTTATTGATAAGAAAATTGAAAATAAGCTAGATATCCAATGAGAAAAATTCATTAAGTAGATTCAAATACATCCATATAGCAGAATGGTCTACAGCATTAAAGTCATTTTGTAATAAATCTAAAAGAATGTATAACACATTGTTAAAAGATGTCAACACTGGGTGATAGGATTGTTGGAGTTTTCTTGATTTTGGTCCTCTAAATATTCCAATTACTTTATGACTAATATACATAACAATACAGTATTATTAATGTATAATAAGAATAAAAATAATAAATGTTTTAGAACAGTGTTGTATGGGTTTTTGGTTTTTTTTCCCCTCCAGACAGAGCCTTATTCTGTTGCACAGTCTGGAGTGCAGTGGCGTGATCTCGGCTCATTACAACCTCTACCTCCCAGGTTCAAGAGATCTTCCTGCCTCCGACTCCCAAGTAGCTGGGACTACAGGTGCAAGCCACCATGTCCAACTAATTTTTTGTATTTTTAGTAGGGATGGGGTTTCACCATGTTGGCCAGGCTGGTCTCAAACTCCTGACTCAGGTGATCCCCCTGCCTCAGCCTCCCAAAGTGCTGGGATTACATGCATGAGCCACTGCACCCAGCCCATGTTACTTTTATAATTAGAGGGGAAGCACTAAAACACATCAATGAAATATGAGGAACCAATATTTATATATTAGCATCATTTTTTATTGAATTCACAATATTTACTATTCAAGTGAAGATACTTTTCTGATTACTTGTGGAACAGCTGATTTTCTAAAAGGATACTCTGAAAGGCATATCAGCTGATTTTCAGAGTTTCATAGATGTAAGAACTTATCCAATTTCTTGGCAATTACCTCATACATGTTAATGTTCATCTTTCTTTTTATATTAATTGGGGGAGGAGGAATGACAAAGTAAGAAATAGGATTTTTCAGGTCCAGTTAGTTCTTGTTTCCCAATTTGAGAAAGAAAGTTTATTCATTTGGGCACTCCTATTTTTATACATTAAATGCAACGGTTAAGAAATTGGATCCATGATGGTGGAGAGGGATATGTAAGATTTACATGACTACTTAAGGGAGCTTCTCAAATAGATGCATTGAGTATACTGCTCTATTCTCTTTCAAGATCCTCAATCCAACATGAATAGGCCTCAGAATCTTTGTCTCCATCGAGTAAGGCTCTCTTTTCTTGGCCACATTTTATTATTTTTTTAGACAGAATTTTGCTCTTGTTGCCCAGGTTGGAGTGCAATGGCGTGATCTTGGCTCACTGGAACCTCCGCCTCCCAGGTTCAAGTGATTATCCTGCCTTAGCCTCCCAAGTATCTTGGATTACAGGCACCCATCCCCATACCTGGCTAATTTTTTTTTGTATTTTTAGTAGACAGAGTTTTACCATGTTGGCCAGCCTGGTCTTGAACTCCTGACCTCAAGTGATTCTCCCACAGTGCTGTAATTACAGGCATGACCCACCGCACCCAGCCCTTGGCCACATTTTATTAATCAAGTTATAGATACATGTTTTGAGGTTGGCAGGTCAAATTCTCAAGACATGGTTTCTACACATCTCAGAAATGTAGTCACAGTATTGGCAGAGCTCTAAAAGAAGATCCAAGTTGCTGAAGTTCTGAGATCTGCCCTGACCCCTGACTCCTAAGATTTAAGACTGTTCCATCCTATATTCCATTCTCTGAAGTACCCAATTTTCCTTCTAATATATTAGTCTCCTTTTAATCTAATAGACTAGGCACTCAGCTTCTGTTGCTTACAACAACAACAAAGTTAATTAATAAAGTATGTGCCTATTTTTAAAAAGAGCCATTAGTTGGATAAAGAGTATGTAATTACTCAACTTAATGTTAACTATGTCATTGGTAATGGTCGTGGACATACTTATCCCAAATCCGCTTCTAAGAACCAATATGGCAAAGGAGCATGAACCTATATCAAAGCTGAAGGCAAATTACCCAAAGCTGCTGAGAGAGAATTGCTGGAATGGGATCTATGTCATAAAATAGGGACCAACGTGAATTAAGTGTGAAGTATGAATTGAAAATGAAAATGGAAGACAACGGCAAATTTGGCAGCTAGTGAGAGGCATAGATCAGTGCCTGAAGTTTTGTGATTCTAGCTGAGCAGGTAAGAAAAACGATGTTCCATGGGGTGGGCAGTATATATACAAGGGAGAACAAATCTTCTTAAAGAAGCCCTGCGGGATGAAACATGGCTTCTTTAGTGTAAAAGAAATATTAGTTAACATTGTTATAATGTTTCCGTGTACTGCACAGGTGTTATTACTATGCTTAATATAATGTCTATGCCAGTGATCT
The DNA here is from genome assembly GCA_963573385.1 of Cacajao melanocephalus. NCBI lineage: Eukaryota > Metazoa > Chordata > Mammalia > Primates > Pitheciidae > Cacajao > Cacajao melanocephalus. The sequence continues at coordinate 17,535 of CAUYLG010076514.1, forward strand.
TCACCTCTGATTTTTGAATAGGCCATGACATCTTCAATTATCTCAAGATACACTGAAAATTTATCAAAGATTCTTGAAACAGAATTAAATGTCATACCTGCTAATTATAAAAATAAATGCAAGTAAGACATAGTTTATGTCATTGAATTAAACTGATGGCTTTTAAATACTGCTTGTTCATGGAGGTTTGGAACTGCTGATTTGGGAACTGCAGGATAAGGCAAATATATCAAAAGATGCAAGCAGAGAAAGCTGTGCTTGTGATGGGGAGAGATGGAGAGCTGGTGACAAAAGCTGTTGAGTCGAGAACACCTTGCCACTTATTATAGTTAAGATAGCTTGCTTTGCCTTGGGCTCTTTATTTTAATGCAGATGCCTGAGAGCGAGTGGGTGATTGAGGGAAATGGAGAGAGGTTATGTGTCTTCACAGGGCAAGAAAGCAGTTGAATGACTACCAAACCCATCCCCTGTGATGTTAATATATGCACTCATTGTTCCACCCTCTTTTCTAGTAATGGTAAACAACATTTGTCACTTGGAATAGACTACTTTTCACTTCCAAACTGATGGTGAGCTGGCATTTGTATTTCAAGTACCAAAGCTTAGGCTGCAGAAGCAGAAAGCCCAGAAAAGATGTATGTGGAAGGTGGGTGGAAAGAGCGAATAGAACAAGGTTTGCATGTGCAATTCAGCGACTCGTTCATAAGTCTGGCCTCTATGACAGGAGATGTCCTAATGCCTCATTAATTCCCGCAGGGACAATGATGTATCACCCCCTTTCAATATGAAACTAAGTAATGCACGCAGAAGAAAACAGCTAATTTGCACACGTTTAATGTGTTCATTAAGCTATTAGTCTTTCAACAAGAGATTTAATAACAAATTAACATTTCTTTTAAATAAAAAAAAATCGTAGCCTCAACAGCCCCCAGTTAACACAATTATTTTGTGTTTTGAGTGCAGTCAGTTACAAGAGAAAACACTTGGTACTAGAATGCCTGTGAAAAAGCCCATGTTGGGTCCTTCTCATTAATTACATAATTAGTCACTGTGGGGCATTATATTCCTAGAATAAAAAATGTTTCAGTGGAACAAAAGGACTCTTAGAAGTAGATGTGAGAAAGTCAAAGACAAAAACCAAAACTCCAGAATGGGTAATTTTGTGATTTGGATCATGATAAACTGAAAATAAATAAATAAATAAAGGTTTATTTCAATCATAAGGTTTGTGAAACAAGCAAAATTGATTCTGGTCAAATATCAATATTTACCTCACAGTCATTTAGTTCCTATTATATGTTGGACACCAGACTAGATGATGTCAGAGATTAAACATAAAGACAAACAAAAACATGTATTCTTTGTCTCAACGAGGTTTCCTTGAATATCTACTATGTGACATGCGCCATGCTGAGGAAGATGAATAAATCATAGCCTGCTTTCTTGAGGAATTTATAGATGACTGTGAAAGATGTGAGCAAAAATACCCATATACAATTGACAAAATCTTAAAATATAAGAATAGACAAAGTGCTTTGAGAACAAAGATAAGGGAGGCTCTAACTCAAATGAGAGATTTGGAGCAAGCTTTGTGTGTGGAGTGAAGTTTAAGCTGAGACTTTACGATTGGAATACATTAGACAGGCAGATATCAGTGGAAAGTACACTCTACATTTAGTGACAGCATGAGAAAATATACAAAGAAAACCTGTAATGCAAAATAAAAACAAACAAACTAACAAATACTTGGATTTGGCTTCTGTTTTAATCAGTTCTGGCTGCTATACCAGAATACCATAGACTGGGTGGCTTCAACAACAAGCATTTATTTCTCAAAGTTCTAGAGGCTAGGAGTTTCAAGATGAAGGTGCTGGCAGATTTGGTTCCTGGTGAAGGTTCTTTTTGATTTCCAAACAGCCATCTGCTCCTTGTGCCCTCACATAGCAGAAAGAGAGCAACAGAGTTCTCTGAGGTCTTCATCACAACATCATAAGGGCACTTTTTTTTTGTTTTGAGACTGAGTCTGGCTCTGTCACCAGGCTAGAGTTCAGTGGCGCAATCTCGGCTCACTGCAACTTCCACCTCCCAGGTTCAAACAATTCTCCTACCTCAGCCTCCTGAGTTGCTGGGACTACAGATGCACGCCACCATGCCCAGCTAATTTTTTGTATTTTTAGTAGAGAGGGAGTTTCACAGGTTGACCAGGATGGTCTTGATCTCCTGACCTTGTGATCCGCCTGCCTCTGCCTCCCAAAATGCTGAGATTACAGGTGTGAGCCACCGTGCCTGGACTTATAAGGGCACTATTACCATTTAATGCAGGTTTCATACTCATGATCTTGCAGAGGTCCCACCTCCTAATACTATCACATTGAAGGTTAAGGTTGTGAACTGTGGAGGGACACATTTATCTATAACAGCCATTCTATTGGACATTACCCATTTTCTTTTCCCCATGAATTCCAAAGCATTTTATTATATGAGTTTGAATTGAGTTCTTTTCTATAGAAGCATAGAAGATTTAGAGATTACATATATTGATTAGGGTCCACAAATAAATTCATATGGTATTTTCAAAATGGGCTTTAACAAGCAATATAACTGAAGTATTAAGTTCCTTTTGAGAACACAGTCTTTTTTCACTTTCTGTAGTTAACTATCTCAGGGTGAAACAAATTTTAATATACTCTATTAAATAAATGCAGGAATTTTATAGCAGTCTATATAGGTATAGCTTAAGGACATTGTCTCATATTCTTTTATTCCTACCCTCATCACATTTCCTATTTGTTTGTATCATCCATAGCATATTATGCACGTTTTTTAATCATAGGCAATCATATTGCATGCATTCCCTCTCTTAAGTATCCGCCTTCAAAATAAACCTGATACAACATATATACATATATCTCTCATATATGAGAGAGAGAGATACATATGTACATATACATATATATGATATATATATTTGAAATGGGATCTTGCTCTTGCTCTGTCACCCAGGCTAGAGTTAACTGACACAATCGTGTTTCACTGTATCTTGGAACTCCTAAGCCACAAGGTAACTCAAGAGATCCTCCTGCCTCAGCCTACTAAGTGGCTATGACTACAGGTGCATGCCACCATGCCCAGCTAATTTTTGTTTTTTGATATGGCATGTCACTCTGTGCCAGGCTGGAGTGCAGTGGCTCAATATTGGCTCACTGCAACCTCTGCCTCCTGGGTTCAAGCAATTTTCCTGCCTCAGCCTTCAGAGTAGCTGGGATTACAGGCGTGCACCATCACGCCTGGCTAGTTTTTGTAGTTTTAGTATAGACGGGGTTTCATCATGTTGGCCAGGCTGATCTGAAATTCCTCAGGTGATCCACCTGCCTCAGTCTCCCAAAGTGCTGGAATTACAGGTGTGAGCCAACACCCCTGCCATTAATTATAATTAAAAGTAACCTCTAGTGTAAAATTTATTATATTAGCCAATCTATTAATAGACTAGGCACTGTGTTTTCTTTACCATATGCATACTTCTTTGGTTTGAAGAAGATCTTTAAATTATTTCTGAGAAAAGACCCTATGATGATTGACAACTGTACAATGTTACTTATTAATATTATTCCATGTCTGATGGATTTCTCCCACCATGATATACTTTGCAAGTTCCTGGGGTGAACTTTGATTTGTCACCTTGGGAACCAATGAAAGAGAAATAAATCTTGAAAAAGCTCAACATCCATCTTTTTGGAAGAGTAAAGAAGCAAATGAGTAAATAACATCTACATGAATATTCGATGTCTACATGCACACCCGAAGTTTGAAGAACATCTGTCTTCCTGCCACTAATGATTTTGTTCCAGATGTAATCCAATCCAAATATGTTTGCAAATGGGGAGTGGAGGGGTTAGCACAATTTACTTGGCAAGCAGTTGGTGGTTATCACAGCTATTTTTGTTTCTTTTTTTAAGTATATACATTTCAAAAGTGATATGGCACCCCACAATGATGCTTTTGAAATGACAGTAAAATAAATCTAAAATTGCCTTTGGCTTTGCTCTGATGTTCCTCATCTTAAAAAGAGAGACAATATGGTGTAATGGCAAGAATGTGGACTTTGGAGTCAGACAAGAATTTGAAGCCTTGCTGATCAGCAGCTTTACAGATAGTGATATGCGCAAACTCCCCATTTATGCCTTTGACTTCCTATGTGACCTTGAAAAAAGTCATTCTTATTAATAATAGAAAGAATAATAGAGTATTATTTATATCAGTTATCTTAAGTGCATTATATGAAATAACATTTTTATAGTCTTCCTGTCTGCCATATAAATTTTATGCTGTTTATATTCCAATTTTAGACATGAGAAAACCAAGCCATAGTGAGGTGAAGTAATCTGCGTGGAGATCTGGAGCTAGGGTAGAAAATTCAGGTTGTCCAAAACAAATTCAAAACCTCAACTCAAAGCAGCCGCATTCTAATGTCTGTTGTTTAGCAACACGCCCTCAGATAATTGCAGACTGCAGCAGCTACTAAACAGCAATAGTATCAGTAAGAGTCAAAACAGCTAACACTTGTTCAGGTACTTTTTACACGACTGCTACAACCCTGACAACTTACTGCTTTTAATCTCATAAAGTCTTCCTTATAACTCAATGAGGTAAATCCGCTTATAGACAAGGAAAGGGAGGCAGAACAAATGAAGCCCTAGGTCATAAAGTTATTAAAGGCTAGGGCAAAAGTTTGAATTCTGGTATGACTGGGTTGACTCTAGATGCTGTATGTTTATTTTGCTTTCTTTTCTTCTCCCTCCCTTCCTTCCTTCCTTTCGTTTTTTGCTATGGCACACCTTTAACATTTCTTGAATGAGTGGGTAAATTATCTTAGTCCTGATTCTTCATTGCAAAATGGTTATGATTAATAACAGCTCCGAATAATGAAACGTATCCCACTTTTGTGAAAGTAGGCATTATTGTCATTCCTGTTTTATGATGACACTGAGACTCAAAAAAGGTTCAACCATTTCACCAAACGTGCTCATTTAGAAAAAGACAGAACCGAGCCTCAGAACTGGCCTTCACAGTCCAAGTGCTCTGTGCCTCACCTTCTCGGTGTTTCCTCCTCTCAACTGTGAACTGTCTTGATGAAATGTTCTTATGTATTGGATGTTTTGGGATTGTAGACTCATGCTTTTCCTTAGACTACGTATTTCTTTATTTATTATAATAACTAAGAAATAAATATATCCAATTTAGTATTAGGCAGGAGTAAAAGGCAGAGAGCTGAGTCTCTGCAATGTTTAAAAGATTCTAAAAGCCATTTGCAGCTTGCAACATAGAAAGTACAGGAAGAGAGACTTGACACATTGAAATTCAAATGTATCTTTCTGGCAGCAAACTATCTCTGGGTCCTGGCAGCTTGAGTCTGGGTGAGCTGAGAAGTAATGAAGCCCTGGGTCTCATGTCATTGACTCCGCCATTTCAAGTACCACATTCATAACAGTAGACGCAAACTGGTGGGTCCCTCTCTACTTCACTAAATTGAAATGGTTCCGCAGGGGAATGTGGCAACAGGGATGAAAGAAAAATAACATTTCTTTTCCCACTGTAAAAAGGGAAGGTGCTGATGATATTTATTCAAAAGAGCAACATCTGGAAATGGTGCTAGGACATGTTAACATTATGCCTAGCCATGCTTCAGTAAAACATTCAACATCTTAGAGAATGCAGACATATGCTCTCATGGGTTCCTTCCTTCCTTCCTTCCTTCCTTCCTTCCTTCCTTCCTTCCTTCCTTCCTTCCTTCCTTCCTTCCTTCCTCCTTCCTCCCTCCTTCCCTCCTTCCTTGCTTCTTTCCCCTATGCCTTCCCTCCCCTCCCCCCTCCTCTCCCCTCTCCTCTCTCCTCTCCTCTCCCCTCCCCTCTCCTCTCTTTTCTTCTTCCTCCTTGCAATGAGGACATCAGGACTAAAGATATTTCTCATTCCACCCCAATCATTCCTCTGTGTAACAACTTGGTCTTTTGGTTTCCATGAACAGAAACCCAGATGCAAATTAGCTTAGCGTAGGTTAAAAATATTTAATGGATCCCGTGTTGGAAAGGACAAGGTTAGTAGCTTCTGACAATGCTGGATATAGGGTCACAAAGGATATCATGAGAATTCGTTATTTTCTTCCCAATCATGTATTATTTTTCTCTATTTTGCCACTATTTTCTTAGAGTGGTTCTAAGATTGGTTCTAATATTGCTTCCAGTATCTTCTGGGGTGACCACTTTTTTAGTTCCTATCTATCAGAGAAAAAAAGAGTGAGTCTGCTTTCCTGATAGCTTAAAAAATATCCCAGAATTTAGTCTCTTTGTCTCTGATTAGTTTGACATAGCAATATATCTATCCCTGAAACAATCTTATCAGCAGTATGCTGCATTTTATTTCCTTAAGCTCACCTTAGAGCAACGGATGGACTCAACTCCAACAGAATATATAGATTGAGAGTGGAGGAAAGATGCTCCTCTTCAAATAAAATCGAAGATTTTTGCAAAAGAAGAGTAAATGAATGCTGTGTAACAAAAACAGTTCAATGCACATGTCCTTCTATTAGACCTCAAAGACATAATAACTAATTAAATTCTAATGAACCACAGAGCCAAAAGAGCTGTTACGTCTCATGTAGCTTTTTTCATTTGTTTTGTTTTCCTGATTTTTCTTTAATACTGTTGCCATCTTACATAATGTACTACTAGATGCCTTCTTAATAGCATCTAATCTACCCTTCTGTTGCACCAATTGGCCTCTTGGGATGGAACTCTTGTTACCACCCATATTTGTGGAGTACTGTTTTTCAGTACAGTACACGTAACTCATATGGTCAGGCCATATAATTCATGGGTAGTGGTATTAATTTCTAAAACTGAATTAACGCAGACATCCAAACCACATGTACTTTTCAACGTAAGAGTTCGAACAAAGTTTATTTCCTTTCTACAGTAGCTGTCACTCCAGATTGCAGCTTAGGAATCCAAGAAGTGGGAAGAATGTCTCTGTTTTAAATGCTTCTCTCTTCCATCTTTTTTCTGTCTTCCTTTCTTCCTTCCTTCCATGTTCTTTCTTCCATTCATCTCCTTCTTCCTTCTTTTTCTTCCTTACAGGTTAACAGAAATGGGTTATTAAGGAAATCAAAGTCTAGCAAACGTCCAAAACATAGAGATCAGAGTAGTCACAAACTCTTCTTTGTAGTGATGTTAAATTACTGACAAATGATTTTTGAAAAAAAAAAAATCTAAAAACCAGCACAAGCCAGTGGTTCTCCACATTATTTAAGCAACTGGCATTCTTCAATGCTTTTGAAGCGTATCTTCCGGGGCTGTACAAAGTCATCATCTGAATCATCACTATTTTTATTACATTCTGATTCATTCCTGAATTCTGGTTCAGGAAACCATTTTTCTTGGATAGAGATTCTTTAGAAGTTCTTCAAAATAATTTTCAAGTTTTATGCCAACATTGACTACTTCTGAATAAGACTCATTGAATTCAGCACAGTTTTGAAACATCAATCTAAAATCAGCTACAAAATCTTCAGTTTTGAGTACATGGAATAATCTTCTTGTAGTCTTATCTTGATGATTGACAAATCCATCAGATTTTTAATGATTTTGTAATAATCAGGCACAGCTACAGGAACAGGGTCTTGAAAAACCAGGCTCATTTCACGGCAGTAAAGAAATAAAAGCAGGTACTCACATTTCCTTTTATCTACAGGTGTAAATTTAACAAGGCCTTCAGTTTTCTTTTTTTCTGAGTTGTGACTGGGAGCATCACAAGCATATTCAACTTCTCGTTTAGATAAGTCTTGGCACAAAGTGCAAATCTACTCTCTCCACTTGCACATTCATGGTTCTTGAGTGGATTTATCAAAAAAATGTATATTTCTAAGACTTGCACAGGTTGTTTCTTTATTATAATGTGACCTGATGCATTATTCAAGTCTAGATTTTTCATGTTTTCCTAAGAAACTAGAAGGTTTGGCACCCCTGAGCCAATATTCTGACTTGGCAGTTATCATTTGGAGGTAAATAGTTGCTTTATCCTTTAGCCAAAGATACATGCTTCAGTTCACCACATCTCAACTATTCTATATTGTCTCCTCAACACAGGAGACCAATTTAAGTAATCAGAATTCAATATATTTGTCCTGTTGGCATTTTTGAAGCAGAAAATTGTGTCTCTATTAAAATCGTGATGGTGGTAGAATGAATTTTTTATGTGCATCAAGAAAATGGAAGCAGATATGTTCTTTGGGGAAGTAAAGTAATAGCCTTAAAAGTTTAATAAACCAACGCTTCATGTACATAATTTATTGACATTTTAAAAAGTAGGCTTTTGCATTGGAACCCCATTTCAATTTTACTCATCGTCACTTTACAGAAGGTGAAACTGAAACTAAAGATGATAACTCCTTGACAAGATCCCATGCAGAGGTAGTAGAGCTGAGATTATTGGGTCTACATGTTTTTCTCTTCTCCCCGACTTCTTAGCCCCCACCACACACACCATGTACACATGGTAGGAAATTGGGAAAATAGAAGAAAAAACTTTTTATTTAAACTGTAAAATTAATGTAAATATTTGCAGGGAAAAAATCTCACCTATAATTTTACCACACTGAAAGCAAAAAGTTATTTTTTCTTTTTTGTTACTCTTAAGTTTATACCCATTATTTTATAATGTAATTATAGAATGTATGCAACACTGTGTCCTGCTTGGTTAAATGTTTTATATGCATTTATTTTTGTCATGACATAGTGTTAATTGCTATGAAATCGGTACAAAATTGTCCAGGAACAAATGTGCTACAATTTTGTGACCCTTGCTTTTTTTTCTTTGCACATTCCCCAAACTTTTTTTCTCTTCTATTTTGTCTTCTATTCCAACCTCTCTTCCAGCCAAATGAAAAATATTTCACAGGAAATCCCCCAATCATTTAGACAAACGTTTAGTGGTAGGCTTAAGGAAGGTATTATACTAGGGGTAAGAATCTTAATCTAGGATTCAGAAATTGGTAAATTAAGAAGGAAAATCCAAAGGGAACATTTCAGATTGGCAGGGAAGTATAAGGGACTAATTGTTTTATTAGGAATAGTTTCATAATAGGTACAGGAACCCAAAGATATTAAAGCCAGTTCTTGAGATTCTCATAGATCAGAGATACAGAAGAAACACCGAGAACAGGCATGCCCTGATTCAGGGCTCAAATGATTTATTCATTAGACTCCTTCTCACACCTGTTCTTTCTATCTCTGTATATTAGCTCTTTTACATCTCTAAACAGGTTTCATTCATGGTGTTTCGAAGAATGCTACTGCCAGCCCAATTGACATTTTTGTAATACCATGACATCCAAGGAAAGAAGCAATATTTCTAGGCAGAAAAGTCCCAGGAAAGCATAATAAAGTTTGGTTCATGTACCTATTTCCAAAATAATTATGGAGATCAGAAAAATAGATTATTCATTCATTCTTCATTTATGCATTTGTTTATTTGTTTTGCACAGACCCATGTCACTCTGAGGAGCTGGGAGTATGCAATCCATTAGCAGATGAAAGGGAAAGAGATAGAAGCATGCTGGTATCTACTAGCTAATACAATAGCTCAAAACTGGAGTGGCAAGAAGAGTTAGCATTTGAGGGCTTATGGTGAAGGCAAAATATTAGAAATGGATAAACCATTCCACCAATATGTATTGATTCCTTGAGATTTTCTAAACTCCATTGTATAATTGAAATAATATTCAACAACTAAATTTATTCTGGACCAGAAGGAATTATTTGCTTTCTAAGGCAACAAGAGAAGGAAATGCAAGGTGTCACAAAATTGGATTCTAAAGGTGTCAGCTATGAGAGGCATTGATGGGAGAAGAGCTTTAACTGGAGACAGAAATGCTTTATGGGGCAGATGAGCCTTTGAAGGATAAATAAGCAAATGTCTAAGAGTTGTGATGAGCACAGTGTGTGAGAAAGATGGGAAGGAACCTTCAGGTTGGAATAGTGAGGAAAAGCAGGGAGTAAGTTTGGATAAGTGAGTAAAACTTACATTGGGCATGAATTTTTTTCATTATGAGGTCACTTCAAAAGACTTAACTCCAACACCTTTAAACTGTTTAGAAAAACTTTATGTTGAAAGTTAAAATACATCAGAATGAGAAAACCTAAAGGCATTATACAGTTATCAAGAGTAAACGATAAATAACTAGAAAAATATGAAAAGATGCCTCCCAATACTCATTAAAGAAAGAAAGAAAGAAAGAAAGAAAAACATATTTATCAAAAGATTCCTAAGTCTAGTTTTTGCAAGGTTATGGTTAAACAAGAATCCTTATGCATTTTTACTGTGACTATAATTTCCTAGAAAAAAAATATGTACACATTGCTTAAATCAAGAGTTTTAACTCTAAGAATTTACATTAAGTAAACAATTAGTAGATGTGTGGATGAGTATGTTCAGTACAATATAGAAATAAGAAAAAAAAAATAAAAGCAGCTAGTATATCTAAAATCCAGGTATAAGTTTCATAAATGTTTTGAAAATAATTTGAATGTAATTAAATAGGCTATGATACAAAATCAGAAATAATGTGATTCTAGATGTGCTCTATTAACAGATGAATATAATTTATCAAATTTTAAACTAAAATTTTAAAATTTGAAAGAAATGTATGCTAAACTATGAACAGTGGTCATCTTAGAGACTTGAAGAATAAGAGAATGAAATAATTTGTTTCTTACTTTATAAATGGTGGTGCTGTTTAAATTTTTTTTACTGCAAGAATTCATTTATTTACAGTTAACAAAACATGCACACATACATTTATCTAAAAGAAAGGAAATTATTGAAGAATAAGTGAATCAGGCATAAACTGGTAACATGACTGACTGGAAAGAAACAGTGAAAAGCAGTAGAAAATGGACTGGCTGTCAAAGTCAAGCTGATATGGTAGCAATTATCTGATGAATTTGAGCAGTGAAAACACTGACTTGGACAGCTGCGATAGAATTCCACTTGAAAAATATGTCTGGCTGATCTGTTTGGAAGATACCAGTCTGCATATCAATTTGTTCTATAGAGGAAATAACATAGAAGTATTTGACTATGCAATATGAGTTGGCTGAATATTAATAACACTGGAGATACCAAAATTGGAATTTGCAAAACATTAATTAAGCCATTAGGATTCATATTACAAAGGCACTTTATGTATGTGTGTGTGTGTATTTACATATGTATATATGTATATAGAAACACATATATATGTGAGTCACTCTAGAGTTTTTTTAAATAACAAGTGTTTCTAGTATAATTAAGAAGCAACTAAGTTTACAAAACTTTCACTTATCCAAAGCTTGCTGCAACCACAGCAGCTGCATGAAGAAAGGCTTGTCTGTAGTTCTTCCTTTGATGATGTTTAACAGGAAGTTCCATTTGGCTATATAGCCTTGTGCATCTGGTCAGAATGTACTGGTAACCCTGGTTAGGTCTATCAGTGCAAATAAAATGAAATGGTTGACATTTATATGGTGAAACTGATCAATGTAGATAGGCACTGTGAATAAATCAACCTTTAAAAGTCATAAAATCTTGTTTTGTGTAATTTTATATACTTGGCAAAAGCATTTTTATAGAGTCACAATCTTTCAGAATTAGAAGGGCCTCCAATACTCATATAACCCAGGTTTCTCATCTTACAGCTTGAGAAACAACCTCCAGAGACTTAGAAAACTTGCCTCAGGTACCCATTTCCATCAGCTGAAAATGGAGAAGATGTCTGCTAAGTTCAACTGCAAAGTCTTTTCCCAATAAGCAATGTGTTATCCCATTTGTTTCTCAAGGTTACAACTTCAGTTTGAAATAGGTGAGGCAGAGAGTGCATTTACTACCAGTTACTAGAGTAACCACTAGTTACTCTAGTCGAGGATATATTAAATCTTTCCCTGGCCAGATAGATACACATACACACTCATACATATATTACAATATAAAAGTTTTCATCCTGAAAATAAAGACTTCCCTGTGATCCAAATGTCTTTTCTCCTCACTTGACCTGTTATCTTTTTTAAAGACCTCACTCATTTCACTTCTGCAAAAAATGATCTGTCTCTCTGTAGATAATCCTTGAACATTCATCTGCATCTTTGGTATCTCTCTTCAGACTTCTGTTATGTATTTATAATTGCCTTATGCTTTTTCACAGTTCTAGAGAAATTCTGAAGCCAACATACAGAAGGATACGTGGGTAAAAAAGAAACTTAGGTAAGAAAAGAAAGCATTTTAAGGCATCTGATTGTCTGGACTCAGATATGTTTAAAACAAGCAAGATCTGTTCCTGCCTCTTCTGCACTTGGGATGCTGAGTCAATGCATGCTATCTTTATCTTTAATTAAAAATTGTGATTCTGCTAAATATACAACTGACTGGTATGAAGTGTTATCTAAAAAATATACATAGAAACTCATCTATAGATGGATATAGCTACCTGTATCTATATTAGTCAATCTAGCTATCAATTTTTATATTTGATTCCAAGTAGATATAGATATAAATATGGAGATAGAGATAAAGATACAGTGTAACTATAGGTAGTGAAATATTGTATCGTACAAAGGTGGCCACAATAACACCTGCCATTCCACATGCTCTTCTGCAATGGAAACTGCCACCACTCCACCAAAACGTGGAGCTTCTCTCTTCAACCCCTTGAATATGGGTTGGTCTTGTGATTGTTTTCACTAATAGAATATGTTGGAAATGATGTTGTGCCAGTTCTAAACAAAGCTTTTAACTCTTTAGGCAACTTCAGCTTTCCTTCTCTTGGAATACAGTCACCATACAAAAAGTGTCACTGCCCTGCAATCACCCACCATGCTATTAAGAAGCCCAAGCAAGTGAAGTCACTCTATATTAGAATGGTAAGATATGTGAAGGGAGAGAAAGAGAGAGAGAGAGGGAGAGAGAGAGAAAGAAGGATGAAGAAGAGGAAGAAGAGGAGAAAAAGATTATAGAGGGAAGAGGAGGTAAAGGAAAGGAAGGGAAGGGGAGGGGAGGGGAAAGGAGGGTTAGGAAAGGGATGGGGAGCACCAGAAGCACTGAGGTGCCAACCTATGAGTTAAGAAGCTCTCATTTGGAAGTGCATCTCCAGCCTAAGCTGGCCCCAGTGGGTATCACATGGATGAGGAAAAAGCTGGCCAGCCAAACCCTTCAAAATTTCTGACACAAAATTGTGAGAAAACCAATTGGCTGTTTTACAGTATTAAAATTCACAGGATAGCTTTTACACAAAAATAGATTATCAGGAAAAATAATGTGGAGAAAATCACTTAGGGAGGAAACTTCAGGAAATGTCAAAAATACAGGTGGGAGGTCTTTTTCCTGGAGTAAGGAACATGGCAGAATATTATAGGAACTAAGCCTGTATGGGGTTGGTTTGAATGTCTTCATGGAAAACTAAGTAGTATGGACATTGCTGTGCCCATAACCTGGACCCTGGAATATCTTGATTATGCCAGTGGTTAACATGATCTGAGCTATGAGAGTTCAAGCATCCAAATTGGAGAACCAGACTACCTCTGTTCTAACCCCATTCTGCCTCATACCAACTGTTAACTTTAAGAAAATTGCTTTGTCTCTATGTTTCAGTATATCCATCTATAAAATTGGTATAATAATATTACCCATAGCATAAGCTGTTATGAAGATTAAATGAATTAATATTTGCATAGTGCTGAAGACAGTGACCAGCATATAGATGGATTGTCAGTTAATTATTTTTAAATGATTGATTCAGACATTTCAGGATACACAGATAGGACTCAATTCATTTATTTTCTGGAAGAGGTGGTTAGGGGTAGTTTTTCTTTTTTGTTGTGATAATATATGTAACAAAAAACTTGTCATTGTAACTATTTTACATTTATAGATCAGTGGCATTAAGTATAATACATTTTTGTCATTGTGCAAACATTACCACGATTCATCTACAGAACATTTTTTTTATTTTCTCAAACTGACACTCTATACTCATTAAACAATAACCTCCCCTTCCTCCTCCCCTCCACCCCTATGAACCCCTATTCTACTTTCCGTCTCTATGAATTTGACCATTCTAAGTACTATATACAAATGGACCATACGGTATTTGTCGTTTTGTGCCTAGTTCATCATACGTAGCATCTGTCAGAATTTATTTCCTTTTTAAGGATGAATAATACTTCATTGTATGTGTATATCACATTTTGTTTATTCATTCATCTTCATCCATCTAAGAACACTGGGTTGCTTTCATCTTTTGCTGTTATAAATGATGTTGCTATGAGCTTAAGTGCAGAAATACTTTATTTCAAGTGCCTACTTGCAATTCTTTTGGGTATATACCAACAAGCAAAATTACTACTTTCATGATAATTTAAGTGGTCACTCTACCTTTATAATTTTTTGAGGAAATACCACACTGTTTCCTACAGTGCCTGCACCATTTTCCAGTCTCACCAGCAATGAGATTTCAACAAGGGTTATAATTTCTCCGCATCTTCACCAATATATGTTATTTAATGTTTTAAGTTAATAGTCATCATAATGGATGGGTAGTTGTTCATTTAACAAGTAATAATTGGAAATCTACTATGTGAGATACAATGCATTAGGAGTTAGCCATACCAAAGGCAGACATGGACAGCTTGGTTGGTGAGACAGAAAAGCAATTGTCAGAAAGCAATGTAATAAGTGCCATGAGGGAGTAGCCCCTCAAAAGGCAGAGAGGAACGACAGCAGGACACCTAACACTGCCCAGAGGGTTTAGTTCAGGCTTCTTATAATAGGTGATATGACCAAGTTGAGATTTTAAGAACAAGTAAACCTTAGGTGGAAAATCAACCAAGGGAGGGCATTGGCTACTGGCTATGCCATAGCCAAAGTACTGAGCCTACGAAAAGGCTCTGAGGAAGCAGAGGGCATAGGATCATCAACTCACTAGAAAGATTCTTTTTTTTTTGAGAGATCAAGCAATTTACTAACAAAGCACACAAAGTGATTTTTCACAAAGGCAATGTTAATGTTTTTTTTATGTATAGTTTTAAAATTCTAAAAATAACAAAATCACAGTTACCAAACATTTAGATGACAAAAATTATCTCAGCTAGTAAATAAACTTGGAAAATGTTTATTTTCATGAATAAAAAGACATAAAAATTATAACAATAAGAGAAAGATTCTTAGAGCCAGAGAGAAGACTATGGAGGGAGTCTTGAGGAACAGGGCCTGATAGGTAAACTGGGGTGGGTTCTGAAGAGCCATGTTTTAGAATTGGACCCTCCCTCCCTAAATATATCTAGACGTCCAAACCACCAATGCCTCAAAATGAGACCTGATTTGGAAATAGGATTATTGCAGGTGTGATTGGTGAAGATGAGATCATTCTGGAGAAGGGTGGGGGCCTAATTCAACACACCTGGTGTTCTTATAAAACGATGATCCTGTGAAGACAGAGACATACAGGAGAATACCCGGAGATGATGAAGATTGGAATGATGCATCTACAAGCCAACTGTCACCAATAATTGCTGGCAAACTCCTGGGAGGGAGGAAGAGGAAAGGAAATATTTCCCTAAAAGTTTCAGAGGGATCACTGTCCTACCAATACCTTAATTTCAAACTTACAGCCTCCACAACTGTAAAAAAAAATGAACGTCTGTTGTTTAAGTTATTCAGGTTTGTGGTACTTTGTTGTGGAAGCTCTAGGAAGCACACGATGTTACAAAGAGTGGAATTATCCTAGAAAAAGATGATGGGCCAGTGATGAAAGATTATGAGCAAGACAGAGAAACTGGTGAGGCTGGCTGAGAAGCCAGAGAGGTGATTTATATACTGAGTACAGGGACAGTGGATGCAGATAGACAAATGAAATAGCTGTGAGATGTTTTAACACACACCAGGATTCAGCCAGAATAATAATAACAATAATAATAAAATGATGATGATGATGATGATAGTTAAGAACAAGTATTTACTACTTGCTCTTTGCCAAATACTGAGATGAACATTTAATTCTGAATTATTTATTTTGCAAAACACACCTATAAAACAGCACTATTTTTTACATTTGCTATTATAAGGAAAGCAAAATTTTTTTAAAAATTTATTTCTCTTCTTTTTGAGACACAGTCTTGGTCTGTCACCTAGGCTAGAGAGCAGTTACTCAATCATGGCTCACTGCAGCCTTGAATCCCTAAGCTCAAGCGATCCTCCTGCCTCAGCCTCCCAAGTAGTTGGGATTAAAGGATCGCATCACCATCTCCACTAATGAAAGCAAGTTTTGAAGACTTGTCCAAAAACAAATGGAGATGGATTCTGACTGAAGCAGATTTTCTCTAGAGCCTGTATTCAGAGCCACTTGCCTCTAGTATTTCAATCAGAATCAATAATATAGGGGTGGAAAAATAGAATCAGGAAGACATTTATATGGATAAATTAAAAATTGCTAAAGTTTAGAAGATTAGGTGAAGGAGAAATGGATGGCATCATTCAAACAAACAGGATTGTTGAAGTTTGGAGCAGGTGCAGGCCCATCAAAAACAAAACTGAGGGACAGCAAATTGCATCATGTCCCACCCCTGAATGAGCTTGGTCATTTCCTCTGAGTGTTGTCCCGCATCCTGTTTCAGCCACTCCATGAATGACGTTCAGCTGCACTCCCTTCCCTGTGTTCCAGGAAAGCATCTGGAAATAAACAGCACTTAGCCCTGCTGCAGAGACAAAGGCATTGTTTCTTTAATAACACGTCTCTTTGGAAACAGTCTCCAGACCTATTTCACAAGCTCTGCTGTGCTGACCTCACATGATGTAGCTTGCTCAGTTCTTCTGGGAAAAGGAGCATGTGGGAGATATGGTGGGCCCCTAAGGAGAAAGCAAGCTGAGATTTGGAGGAAACTTTGGTCCCCTTAGAATGCAACAGGCAGGTACTTATTTAAGAATGTAGTTGGGGGGGGACACCCCCAGTTTATTTAACTCTGTGTGTGTGTGTGTGTGTGTGTCTACAAGCACGCTGTTACCTGGAAACCCAGTAGAAGTGACATATCACCCCAACTGCTGTAATAACAACAGCACACTCTGAATAGACACCTGCTGATATTTATATCATACAGGTGACAGTGTTGGGAAGGTAGGAGGTACCATTTACTGAGTAGTGAGTACATGCTAGGCACATTGTTATCCCATTTCCTATATATGCTTCAGTTAATTGCTGCTCCTGCAAAAAAAAAAAAAATGTTATGAAACTATCAACCATGAAAGCTCAGAGGAAAATAAAATAAACACTCAGGTGTATTCATGAGGCTAGATTCATCTGGTTAGTTCCACTGTTCTGGCCAGGCAGCTCTACAGATCTGAGGAGGGTGCTTACATGTCTGGAGGCTTGGCTGGGATGACCAGGCTGATTCAATGCTGTCGCACTTGCCTCCTTCTTCAGCAGTCTGTCTAAGGCATGTTCTCATGGGGAAGGATGAGAAGTAAAAAGGAAGGATATTTCAGAGTCTCTCCTTGTGTGACGTTTTCTATTTCTCCATTGACCAAAGAAAGTTAAAGGGCCAAGGTAGAAGTCAGCATGGGAGGTGTGATGGTTAAAACTGAGTGTCAACTTAATTGGATTGAAGAATGCAAAGTATTGTTGCTGGGTTTGTCTATGAGGGTGTTGACAAAAGATATTGACATTTGAGTCAGTGGACTGGGAGAGGCAGACCCACCCTCAATCTGGGTGGGCACCATCTAATGAGCTGCCAGTGCAGCCAGAATAAAAACCAGGCAGAAGAAGGTGGAGAGATTAGACTAGCTTAGCCTTCCAGTCTCCACCTTTCTCCCATGCTGGATGCTTCCTGCCCTCGAACATCAGACTCCAAGTTCTTCAGCTTTGAGACTTGAACTGGCTTCCTTGCTCCTCAGCTTGCAGATGGCCTATTGTGAGACCTTGTGATCATGTGAGTTATTACTCCTTAATAAACTCACCTTTATATATACATCTATCCTATTAGTTCTGTCCTAGAGAACTCTGATTAATACAGGAGGGAGCAAAAGGTTACAGAGTGGGTCCAGACACCAGGGGCTGCCGATACAAAGATGTCTTTAGTGGGGCCGTTGATACAATCAAGCTACTGCAGTACAGTTTTCTAGTCAATCCTTATAAAAATTAAATGAGCATTTTAGAAATAAGAAGCTCAGAAGTCATCTAATGTCATTATTTAACACCACACAGCTAGAAAGTTAGAGAGTTGGGACTTGAAGTCATGCTAATGCTTGTCTGTCTGTCTGTTTGTATATTTGTTTGTCTGGTTTCACTAAATGATGGGAAACCAGGATATGACAGAATGAGAGTAGAGGCAAAGCAAGGGATACCAAGCCCTTGTTGTGTTACAGTGCAATGTCCTGTAACCCAAGTGTCAGTTATATCAGATTTGGTTAAATGTCATATCCATACCCTAAGATACTTTCAGAGCACCCTGTACTTCCTCATAAAACTCTTCCTATCTGTATATATTTGTTTCATTGTCTGTTTTCCCTCTAGAGCAGGGGTTAGCCAACTTTTTCTAGATATGGCTGAATAATACGTATCACAGGCTTTACAGGTCATGCAGTCTCTACTCCTTTACCATTGAAGCAGCATGAAAAATAAACAAATTAAAAAGTTTTTTATAACACATGCCTGTATTATAGAGAAATATAAAAACAGGTGGTGGAGTGCATTTGATTCGTGGGCCATTGATTGCCCACCCTTGTTCTAAGGTATAAACTTCACATGGATAAGGATTTTTTCCATGTTGTTTCTTCCTGGATTCCTGGAATCAGCATAACAATGGCACATAGTATGTATAAAATAGATATTTGTTCCACAAATCAAGAAGGGTTGTCTTACAGACTGGGCCGTTCTTGGACAACAGATGTGGAAAGTCTATGACTTGGAGATGTCAACACTTAAGACTAGTATCACAACCTTACCATTCATGGAACCAAGGCTGCAGCTTCACTACCCAGACAATTTCGTTTAGGACCTGTAGTAGACCTCAACCTCGGTTTAGGTGCCATAAATAAGAAAAGACATCTAGGGAGAGCCTAGGTTGGGAAATCTCGCTTAGATTTTGGCTAGTCTGGATGTCTGAGTAGTTAAGCTTATTGTATTTCTATAACTGTCATAAAAAATATCCACAAGCTCGGTGACTTAAAATAACACAATCATATTATTATACAGTTTATAGGTCAGAAATATGATATGATTTTCACTGGGTTAAAAATCAAGATGTCAGGTAGTCTGTATTCCTATCTGGATCTAGCAGAACATCTGTCTCCTTGCTTTTTCCAGCTTCTAGAGACCACCTAATTTCTTAGTTTATGGCTCCCTTCTTCCATCTTCAAAGCCAATGATACTCATCTTTCTGACCATTCTTCCATAGTCACAACTCTCTCTTATCACAGTCAGCAAACATTCTCTACTTTTAAGAACCCATGTGATTAGATTTGACCTACCCAGATAAGAATCTGATATTCAATCAAAGGATATAATTTAAACATTTTCTATATATATGTAATTATTAAAAAAACTTACTTTCTGAAGATGCAATGATATTGGAATTTCCATTATTGATTGTTTGCTTTTTGTTCAATGTTATCCTTTCCTTGCAGAATCTAGGGTTATAAATCCCTTTGTTTTCTCTCAAGAGAACTCTCTGAAACTTCCCTTTCCTAACAAAACAAAAAAGATACAGCACAACAACACTGAAAATGCTGAATTAACTAAGGAAAAATAACTTGAATCCACAGCTTTGAAAATACAGACCTCAGTGAATTGAATACAGTGATGCTGGCAGGCTGAGCCTAGATAATTCCTGGGTCTCAGGATTTCTTAGCTGCAGATTGTGAGCTGCAAATAAGCCCAGTGCTTACACTGATGATTCCCTAGAGATGGAAGAGGCTGCATAGACATAAACTAGGATAGACAGAAATCAGAACTTATTAGATTGTATAAAATTTCCTAGAATTAACAAGAAATATTGAATGAAGATATTCAATATTTGTCTTGATGTTCTTGATGCATTACCTATGGTTTTGAATTTAATGTAGAAATCCATGGGCATTGTAGGAATAAGAGAGGAGATATCATTTGGAACTTAATTCCTAAGAAAGCTGGAATATTTTTTAAATCAAGAAAAACTGTGTCACTAGGTTTAAATCTCAGTTTCTGCCTTTATTATGACTGGTTCTTTATTATCTTTACTGACCTCTGTGGGTCTTAGTTCCTTCAATTATAAAATAAGAATGATACCAATACTTACCTCATAGATTTGCTATAAAAATTATGTCTGTTAAGTATTGAGCATCGAATCCATTTTTAATAAATACTGATAATTCCCATTACATATTAATTAAAGGGACACAGGGTACCAAGTTTGCATAAGAGTGCATTGAATTCAGACATTCAGGTTTCCCAGGGGTAGCTTGAAGGTATTTGCATTATGAAAGTAAGCCACAGAAGAAAAAAGCTGAGAAAGTGGAGTGAGCACATTGACAAACAGTTCTATATGGAAGCAATTTCAGCTTAAGAACCCTTAGGCTGTCTTCTCTCTCTTTGGTTGACTGACAAACACCAGAGATAGGGCTTCTTATAGCAACAGAGACAAATTATGCTCTGGATGAGGTAGAGTTTTCTTTAATTACAGTTGAAGTCAAGGTGGGTCAACTTACTGTCAGAATAAAGCCCAAGAAAGCGTGATATATTTAAGGTAAAAGACAAACTACAGCATGTGTGTGCACACATGTGTGTGCAAGTATGTATGTATACAGTCCAAGTAAAACAGATTTATTCAAGGAAAATAAATCCTCCCTATCTTTCTTTTCTAGAATTTATTAAGTCAACCAGGCACTTTTCCAACCCACTTCATTCTCCATTGCCCATTTATTCCAGTTATTGAATCCTTAGGGGATTGCCAGAGAGCACCCACCAGTTGTGTCAATCTTGCCTAGGGCTGCACAGCTTGTCAGCTTGTCTATTAAGAACTTGATAGCATAAACTCCTTTCAGGTCCATTACAAACTACTTCTTTCTTCTCAATGACTTCTCATGGTAACTGGTTTGAACGAGCAGCTTAGGAGAGGTATTTAGCCAATTTTTGAGATTTAAATTTGAAATAATAGAATAAAGAAAGCAGAAAATAAAAATTTCCTGAGTTAAAATAGTCTACGTTTGGCACACACTCCAAAACTTTATTAAATCAGTTAACACATTCTTATTTGTAATTGTTCTTAGAATTTCACAGTGTTCTCCTTATAAACATAAACCTAACTGAAGCAAAAAATAATCCCAACTCTAGGTAAGAGAGATGTAATTGAACAATTCATAAGTTAGTTGCACTGCAAGAAGAGGTTATCAATAACTGTCAATTTAGGGTAGTAAATCTCTCCCGAATGTATTTGAAAATGCATAGGAGTGCCTTCTCCATAGTTATGCTACTACTATTCAATAGGAAATTAATATTGGGGACAAAAAATTGCTAAATTCTTACACATTTAACAAATGAAAAAAATTATAGCCATAACTCCCTAAGTATTCAGAGAGTACTTCCTGCTGACTTAATTTTTTTCTAAACTCACCTCCTCTATGTATGACTCCCATGAGACCAAGACAACCTAAGAATTGAATCCAGGACACCGGAGCTCTAATTACAGCCCTTGTAGTTATTTTATAAGTTAGTTTAACTGCAAGAAGGAGTTATCAATGGCTGTCAATTTAGGGTAGTAAATCTCTCCCAAGTGTATTTGGAAATGCATAGGGTTGCCTTCTCCATAGTTATGCTACTACTATTCAATAGGAAATTAACATTGGGGACCAAAAATTGCTAAGTTCTCTCCAATAAATGAATTGTACAGTATAAGCTAGAATCACCCTACTAAATTTGCCAAAGTCTCACTCAGTGAGAATCTTTGGGGTAGGTCACGCAAATGGTGATTTGGAGTGCTGACATGCAACTCTGTGACTTGAGCACTCGCTTTTAACAACAGGGAAGGATTACTTCATGAAATGGGCCAAAAGATACAAGAAAAAGGTCAGAATGTGAAGTCCAAAGACAATGCATACTCAGAATAGCCTCTTGAGAAAGGTGTTAACTGTAAGGTGCACAGAGGTCAATCCCACATATTAACACTGGTAGATGTTAATTAGCACATTCAGATTTAACGATAATTTTACTGGGAGTGCTACTTTGAGTTTTGTTAGTTTGGTGGAGTGTATGTGCCCAGAAAGTAATGGTTAGCAGAATAGCTGGGAGGGGAGGGCTTACTGAAATCCTTCAATGAACCTACTGAAACATTTCATGGGAGCCCTCTGTAACTATGGCATCATGGAAGAACCAAGCACTGTGGTCTCCATAGTAAGAGGCAGTGAATTGAAAAAGTGATTTAGGGCCTGTTAGCACAAATGAGGGGAGACAGCCTGCACTATCTATGTGCGACAGCCTCTCTACAAAGTTTAGACAAGGCAAAGATGTTTCTTTTCTCTCTGTCATCCTCTCTCTGCAGCGAGCAGATGAGTATTTCATAGTGGAATAATTCAAAGTGAAAGAACCCATGGGTAATGCACCAACAGTCATCGAACATTTCTTAAACCACTTGATCTCACTGGAGCATCCACATGCCATATCTGCCCTTTTATAGACAAATTCCAGGCATTCAATTGGATTTAAATCTTTCTATCCATTCTGTCTTTCTCTGTCTGTAGATCCTGATAGGATTATCTAGCCTTGGGCAAGGCACTAGCATAAGTTTTAAAATAATCTTTTTCACAGTCTGCATCAGTGCTCAAGTCAGAGCCTGACCAGTCCCACACTCAGAATTTCATATCCCTTTATTCATCAAGGCCTAAGTAGTTGTACACATAGTTAAGGATGTTGCAGCCAAATACCTTCTCCACAAAAGTAAACTTTTAAATTAAATGATATTGACATGCATTATAAAATTTAAATATGTACTGCAAAACATATGGTATAAAGACATTTTGCATTTAGCTCTTCAACAAATGCCTTTGAAATAAATAAAATTTATTTGAATTTATGCTTTGTTTGACTAGTAAGTCATGAGCTAAGAAACAAATCTCATAGGTTAAGTAATAGAGGAAAATTTGAACATTTAAAACCCATGAAGAAACATTTGCCCAAATGATGGGAATCAAACATTACATCTGCTTGTATTACTTGAAACATTTCCAGTTATGGAGGGAAAACAATGAATAAAACTGTCATATTTTAATGCTGTGACATATACTCTACTTTTAATCTATATGCATTCAGTTTTCTGTTATACATTCCAGACTGGCTTATGTGGTTTGTAAAAATCAAATTCTATTTGGATTCTTGGACAAGCCATTAATGCCTTGCCATACCCACAGGAAATCACATTCAGCACCATGGACAACACAGAACTGCTCTTTTCTGAACTACAGCTGTTTGCTGAATGATTTTTTTCTTCTACTAAAACACCCAGACACACGTCTGTCTCTTAATTGCAGGAGGGGTTGTTACAAGGCATCTTGAATTTTAACAACCAATTTTAAAATGAAGAAAATGCACTAAAAACGGGACTTGGGGAAATCTTAATTACTTTTGCAGAATTCAAAAACTGACACCCCAGAAAGTATGAAAAAGCTTTCAGAGGCAAACACTGATATTATACAGATGAAAAAAAAATGAGGAGCAGGGTCAGGTAACTATCAGTGACTAACCAATAGAAGATACCAGAGGAAGTACTCAGAAAATTATGAAAGAATGGGAAAATGAGACTGACAGTGTTGTTATCAAAAATGCATCAAGACACACTGGAGGAATTAAAATTCACATATGGGGTAGCAAAAACTAGTTTTGAAAATTTGGTCTCATAAGTGAACAAAGAATCCCCATTGTCTGCTAATAGAAAAATCATAAACAGTAGCAAAATTGTGGTCAGTTCTTCAGGTTTTGTTTTTTAAAGAGAGGAGGTGAAAGACAACTAAATAGTAGAGTTTCTTTATGTATAATGCATTAGAAATAGTAATTACAAAATATATCAGATCAGTTTGTGACAAACATGCAAATTTGATTTTAAAATGTGTGACATTCAGTTACTCTGTCCATTCCCTGTGGATAGTCACTTGTTTTTAGATTTCTGGTGATTACTTTATGAACACATACATTTGTCAAATATTTATTAAATGCCTCTTATATTTTAGGAAGTTTGCTAGGTAATAAGTCCACAAGAGTGTCCAAGACATAGTGCATATCCTATAGAAACTCAGTTGTTGGAGAAATGCAGACAATCATGTTGGTCAAGAGCAACACATTTCCATGGAAGAAAATAAATAAATACTGGTTTTCTTCTGATTTTTGTTGGCATGCATTATATACAAAATGTATATTGTACCTAGTACCACTGAATTCAATAACTTCCTTCTGTACACCTGAATAGCTTTTTAATGCCTGTGTAGTTAGAAGTCCCTCTCCCTATTACAACAGAATTCATTTCTCTTGGCATCCTGCCTTCTGCTAAGAATAATATATGTTTATTATTGTTTATTTTATATTTAATATATGTTTATATATGCTTTTGTTCATGATATCAATATATGACGAGGAATTGTTAAGAAAAAAGATGATCAACTGAGGAAGAAGCTTTAATTTATATTAAAATATTAAATACTGCAAAACATTTTTTAGGTTTATTAATGAAGCAATTCCTTCTGGATAATTTGTGCTTTTTATGAAGTCTAAAAACCTTAAATTCAAAATAATTATTGTGATTTTATAAATAGTTGTTATAGTGGTACTGTATGAGGACATTCTTGCATTGCTATAAAGAAATACCTGAGACTGGGTAATTTATGATGAAAAGAGGTTTAATTGGCTCACTGTTCTCCAGGCTTTATAGAAAGCATGATGCTGGCATCTACCTCGCTTCTGGTGAAGCCCCAGGGAGCTTTCAATCATGGCAAAAGGTGAGGGCAACAGGCACATCATTTGGTGAAAGCAGCAGCAAGAGAGAGCAAGCACAAGAGATGTCATACACTTTTAAACAACCAGATCTCCTGTGAACTCAGAGCGAGAGCTTGCTTATCACCAAAGGGATGGCCCAAGCCATTCATGAGGGATCCACCCTCATGATCCAAACACCTGTCACTACGCTCCACTTCCAGCATTGGAGATTGTACCTCAAAATGAGATTTGAGTGAGGACAAATATCCAAACTATATCAGGTAGTAAACAAGTAACAGAAAATACCCTTTGACCACTGTAGGGGGGAGATACCATAAGTGCCAAGGCAGGAGCAAAAAGCCTCAGCCCATTTCCATATAAATAATGAAGAAGACAGTACCTAGAAATATAACCATAGTAGTTATTAGTTATTCATAGGTGATCTTAATTCTTTTCACTAATGCCACTCAGGTGGGGAATGTGAACCTGGGGTGACATTGTGAAATGAATGACACTAAGGCAAGATGCTTTAAGCCCTCTGTAATGCCTGCACAAGGGCTGCTGGAGGGCACCTCTGCTGTGTGGCAGCTCCAGCGCTGTGAAAGCGCCGCTGTTTAGCCAGCTAGGGAAGGAAACGTCCAAGATGATCGAGAAGTATCCTTCCCCAGAGGAGTTAGGACAAAACTCTGCCTCTCCAAGCTCTTGTGGTAAGGCCTAGCGGCTGTCAGGTAGGCTCCAGACATCCGGGGGCTTAATTGTCTTTATGTGATGCTGTGCTTCAGTGGTCACTTTCCATATCTACTCTCATGTTCTGTTTCTGCACCTGGTTCCTTTTTCTTAGAAAAGATAATCAGTAATAGTAATATAAATCTTACTGTTTTAGTTCTTTCTTGATAAGCATGGAAAAAGTGCTGATGCATTATGCTCCTTACCTCACTTTGGGTGCCAGAAATTCCTGAGCCCCCACCTGTATGCCACGCCCTATTTTACCCTGTCCCCAGTCACTGGCCAACCAAGGCCACACCCTACCTATGCTCTACCTTCCCTGTCGCCAGATTTGCAACTCAATAAAAGTGAGAGCATCCAAGCATTCTGGGCCACTGCTGGTCTACCTGATTTGGGTAGCAGTGGACCCCTGGGCCCAAACTCTCTTATCTCGATCTCTGTGTTTGGTGTCTTTTATTTCTATAATTTCTCATCTCTGCACCAGCTGGGAGGGGCTCACAGAACCCTGTAGGGCTGGACCCTACAGACCGCTATGTGTAAGGTATTATATTATGTGCTTTCCTTGCTCTATCTTATTTAATTTTTATTTAATCATCACACTTTGTGAGGCACATATTTTTCTATTTTTATGTCATAAATATGAGAACTGGGTCTTATAGGGGTTATTTAATTTACCCAGTCGGTAAATGTCTCAGTCCATTGCGGCAACTAGAAAAATACACCTTAGCCTAGATAATTCATAAACAATATAATTTTTTTCTCATTGCTCTAGTGGCTGGAAAGTTCAAGATCAAGGTTTTGGTAGATCTGGTGTCTGGAAAGAGCTTGTTTTCTGCTTCAACATGAAACTGTCTTGCTGAGTCCTCTGGAGGAAAGAGATAAACACTATGTCCTCAAATGGCAGAAGGGCAAAAAGAAACAAACTCACTCTGTCAAGCCCTTTTATGAGAGCACGAATCCCATCTGTGAGGGCTTTGCCATCATGGCTTAATCATCTCTCAAAGGCTCACTTCTGAATACCAACACCTTTGGGTTTAAGTCCTAACACAGGAATTTTAAAAAGACACTTCCATTCAAACCATAGTAGTATGGATGTTATTTAAAAATTATTATTAAAGACCTTATTTATTAGATCAATTTTAGGTTCCCAGAAAAATTGAGATGAAGGTACATAGATTTCCCACATATCCCTTGACTCTACACATGTCTGGCCTCCCTCATTATCAACAGCAACCCTCAGAGTGGTACATTGATGACAATTGATGAACTGTCATTGACACCATGAAGATTCAAAGTTCATAGTTTATATTAAGGTTTAATATTATTAGTGTTGTACATTATATGAGTTTGGACAAATGTATAATGGCATAATTATAATATCATACAGATCATTTAGGTTATCTACCCTAAAAATTACCTGTGCTCTGCCTATTTTCCCTCTCTACTGTCCAACCCCCACAACCACTAATCTTGTTACCATTTCCATGGTTTACATTCTCTATAATGTCATATTTTTGGAATCATATAGTATGCAGCCTTTTCATCTTGGTTTCTTTCATTTAGTAATGTGCATTGAAGGTTTGTATTAGGTTCTCTAGAGAGACAGGAATAATAGGATAGATGTATATGGGAAAAGGAGCTTATTAAGGAGTACTGACTCACATGATCACAAGATGAGGTTGCACAATAGGCCATCTGCAAGCTGAGGAGCAAGGAAGCCAGTCCTAGTCCCAAAACCTCAAAAGTAGGGAAGCCGACAGTGCAGCCTTCAGCGAGTGGCTGCAGACTCAAGAGCCCCTGGGAAACCACTGGTACAGGTCCAAGAGTCCAAAAGCTGAAAAACTTGGAGTCTGATGTTTGAGGACAGAAAGTATCCAGCATGGGAGAAAGATGGAGGCTAGAAACTTAGCCAGTCTAGTCTTCCCAGGTTCCTTTGCCTGCTCTTATCTTAGCTGCACTGGCAGCTGATTAGATGGTTCCCACCCAGACCGAGCGTGGGTCTGCCTCTCCTAGTCCACTGAGGCAATGTTAATCTCCTTTGGCAACACCCCCACAGACACACCCAGGAACAATACTTTGCATCCTTCAATCCAACCAAGTTGACACTCAATATTGACCGTCACAAGGTTCTTCCATGTCTTTTCATAGCTTGATGGTTCATTTATTTTTTTAGCACTGAATACTATTTTATTATCTAAATGTACCACAGAAATAACCCCCAAAATGAAATACTTAGGTATAAATCTAATAAATATGTATGTGACTTATAGGAGGAAAACTACAAAAATTGGAGAAAAGAAATCATAGAAGCACTATATAAATGGAGAAATGTTTTATGTTCATGGATAGGACAATTCAATAGGTCAAGATGTCAGTTCTTCCAAATTTGATCTATAGATTTATTCCAATTCCATTTAAAATTCCAGTAAGTTATTTTGTAGATATTGACCAACTGATTCTCAAACTTAGGTGGAGAGGGAAAAGACACAGAATAGCTGATCCAATATTGAATGAGGACCCATTATTGAATGAGGACAAAGAGGACTGATACTACCTTCATACTACCTTACTATGAAGGGCCTTTAGTCAAGGCAGTGTGGTATTCATTAAATAGATAAAGAGACCAGTGGAACAGAAAAGAGAGCTCTGAAATGGACCCACATAATGTAGTCAACTGGTTCTTAAACAAAGAAGTAAAGGCAATACAATGGAGCAAAAATAATGTTTTCAATAAATGGTGCTGGAAAAACTGGACATCCACATGCAAAAAAAAAAAAAAAAAAGGAGACAAACTCTCTTCTTCAGGCCCTTTTATAAGGGCACTAATCCCACCCATGAAGGCTTTGCCATCATGGCTAAATCATCTTTCAAAGACTCACTTCTGAATACTAATACCTTTGGGATTAAGGTTAAGCCCTAACAATTTTCACAAAAATGGACTCAAAATGGATCATATACCTAACTGTATATATACCTAACTGTAAAATCAAAACTGTAACACTACTAGAAGATATCATAGGAGAAAATCTAGATGTCCTTGGATATGGAGGTAGCTTTTGAAATAAAATACCCGAGGCATGATCCATGAAAGAAATAACTGACAACCTGAATTTTATTAAAATTAAGAACTTTTGCTCTGCAAAAGATGTAAAGAGAGTGAGAAGACAAGCCACAGACTAGAAGAAAATATTTGCAAAGGGCACACTTGATAAAAAATTCTTATCCAAAATATACAAAGAACTCTTAAAACTCAAAAGTAAATAAAAACAAATTCAAAAATGGGCCAAAGACCTTAACAGATACTCTCCAAAGAGGATATAGAGATAGCAAGTAAACACATGAAAAGATATTTCACATCATATGCAAATTAAAACAACATGAGTTACCACAACACATGTATTAGAATGGCCAATACCAGAACACAGACAATACCAAATGCTGATGAGGATGTGGAGTAACAGGAACTCTTATTCATTCCTGCTGGAAATGCAAAATGGTACAGACACTTTGGAAGAGTTTCGGAGTTTCTTACAAAACTAAACAGATTCTTACCATATGATTCAGCAATTGTGTTTTTATATATTTACCCAAAGGAGCTTAAAATGTTTGTCCCCACAAAAATCTGCACATGAATGCATACACTTTATTCAAAATTGTCAAAAGTGGGAAGCAATCAAGATGTCCTTCAGTAGAGGAATGAATGAATAAATTGCGGAATTTGTGTGCTTTAACATATACTTTTGTCAAATTATATTTACTATGTGCCAATAATTGTTTTAAATAATTTATAAGTATAAATTTTCTTATTTTGTCAGTATTGTTGTTATAGTCATCTTTTTTTGTTTGTTTTTTTTAGAGACAGTGTCTCATTCTGTGGCCAGGCTGGGGAACAGTAGTTCAATCTTGGCTCACTGCAACCTCTGACTCCCTAGTTCAAGCTATTCTTCTGCCTCAGCCTCCTGAGTAGCTGGGATTCAGGCATGTGCCACCACACCAAGCAAATTTTTGTATTTTTAGTAGAGACAGAGTTCCACAATGTTGGCCAGGATGGTCTCAATCTCCTGACCTTGTTATCCACCTGCCTTGACCTTCCTATATTCATCTTATAGATGTGTTATAGGTCATCTTGTAAGTCATCTTATAGAAGTATAAATCTTTTACTTCTATGACTATTGTTGTTATACTCCTCTTATAGAAGCAACATAAGGTTTACTTAACTTCCCTAAGACCCCATATTTGCAAAAAGATGAAATTGAAACTCAAATCCAAGCAGCCTCTCTTTAAAGTCAATTCATAGTCTTAACCAACATTCTAAGCCTTCTGGAAAGGTTGTTTTAAATAATCTCTTAAACTACTTTGTTAACTAATTATTTATTGTTTATATCCATCCTAAATATCTCTTTTAATTTTAAAGACTCTGAACCATGTCTTTATCATTGTATATAATACATTTTCTGTCACATCAGATTCTTTTTTTTTAGAGATTTGCAAATTCACTTTATTGCTTCCAAAAAATTTGGAATCTCAGACTGAATAGTCCTAAAATCAAAAGGGCAGTTGACAGTTTTGCCTCTCATCCTGGGCATCCTTGTCCATCATTAAAATGCAAGTATTTTCACCCATCTTTACTCCCCAAAACAGACACACACATAGTTACACATCCTATCTTACCTTTTCATTTAAAATCTATGCTTCCTGCTTTCTGAAAAATTCCTTGACCTTTATTTCTGTGCCAGTTATAACCTAATCTCCATTATAAATGCCTCCTTTATATCAGGAAACTTGTCACAGAATGTTCCTTCACCTCTTGTCTTTCTAAAAGTCTTCTTCCTTGAAGCTTGCTTATTCTTTCTAACCTCATGGTCTCTGAGTTTATGTCATCATCCTCTAGTTTGTCTTTGCTTCTATTACAAATATTTTTCATGCACTCATGTAAAGACAAAGAGCTCTTGTTGTGTTTCATAATCTCCAACTGTACATTTTATTGAATTAAGGACCACTTTTAGTATCTTAGGGGAGAAATCATCCCATTTCCTTCCAAAATACCAAAATACCTTTTTTTTTCTTTTTTTGATATAGGGTCTCAGCTCTGTCACCCAGGCTGGAGTGCAGTGGTATAATAATGGCTCACTGCAGCCTCAACCTCCAGGGCTCAAGCAATCCTCCCACATTAGCGACCTGACTAGCTGAGACTACAGGTGCACAGCACCATACCTGGTTAATTTTTATTTTTTTGTAGAGATGGAGTCTCTCTATGTTGCCAAGGCTGGTCTAAAATTCTGAGGCTCAAGTGATCTTCTGACCTCAACCTTCCAAAATGTTAGGATTACAGATGCGAGCCATCATACCTGGCCCAGAAATACTGTTTTTAAAACAATATTTGAGTTTCCATTTATTTGAATAGCCCTCTTGAGCACTAAGCATCCCTTACCATTCATTAATATCATATATTGAACACTGTTTCACTGCACATACTTCTTAGGACCTGAATTCCTGTTTTCCTCTGAACTTACCTTCCACTTTCAACCCAAGCACGCTAACACAACCAACACAACTTCAGTACAACCACGCTACAGCAAGCATTTCTTGATCTGCTTCACAGCCATCAGACACTTCTTTAAGCAACCCATATTAAACCGTAACAATATCCAACAATATCAACATCAAATACTTATTCATTGCTTCACACAGCCATCAAAGACACTTCTTTAAGCAACCCATGTTAGACTAAAACTATATCCAAAAATATCAACATCAAATACTTATTGATTTCCAATTCTATATGGGAGATATTTCAATAATAACACTTATTGATGCAAAATGAGACAAGCAGCTTAAATCTATTAACTCTTAATCCTCATCATGATTTCTATTAAATTTTCTAGTTTTTTAATAAAGAAGTTAAGTTCAGATTGGTTAAATTATCTGTCAAAGTTTATACTCCTATTTATAGAATAATAATTGGAACTTAAACCCAGAAAATACGGCTATTGGGCCCATGTTCTCAAATGTCAATATTATACAAGCTTTGATTCTCAGCCCAAGGAAATATGTGGTTTATTGGTAAATTCAGATAAGTAAAGAAGTCAATTATGCTAGATAAATAAACAATCTAATCACCATTCAGGGTACTTGTAGGGCAATATGCCTAATACAGCCTAAAAGATAGAAGACAATCATAAATATTATTTACTTTTCTTTCCTTATGCTACAGGGCAACTTCACATAATAATTAACTGATAAAAAAAGAGGAACTATCAGTAACTACTTAGACACTGACATATGGATTTTAGGTGTTTGAAGATTTTTGATGTGTATATTTTAAATCTTCAACGCTATGTGCAGAGATTTATACACTCTATATCATGTCTCTGCCAGATTGAAATTCCTCATCCAAGCCCCATTTGTGGAGAATCTGAAACACTGAGACAAAATCCCAACTGCTCTTAAATTACCTATCCTCAAGGAAAGTGAAATAGAAGGAACGTATTGGAGTCATGATGGAGAAATATCGTTTTGAGAGACAGAATCCCCAAGGAAATTGGGCTTCTTTCCTAGAATGAATGTATCAGCACCTTGCGATGTTCCTTTTGCTAACATCATGTATTGTTTACTCTGTTCTTTTATTCCTTGTCCCTGGGAGGAAATTTGGTATTGTGCTTGCTTTTTAAATGATTTCAAAACTTCTATTCACTCTTAACCGGTCTACCTACTACTGTCTGATGTGTCATCTGTAAGTACCACTCTATGTTGTCACTTGTTTTTTTCCTCACAGGCTCTCTAAGATTTCAGAATACATACAGAAAATAAAATTACTTAGCCTGGCATTCACAGCCCAGAAAATCTGAAGACTTCCTATATTTTCCAAATGTTCCAACATAACAGTATATAAATGTACCACAGAAGCTAGACTTACCTACTCATTTGTTTCCATCTTTCCTTACATTGTTTGACGAATTGAATTACCAAAGCTTAAAGGCTAATTTTTGTTGTTGGTGGTAATACTGTTTTTCTACATAGACATCAAATCTCAACCATGCCTTAAATGTCAATTCCCAGCCTGGAGCTGGAGTCTGAATTACAGATTCCTCTACATAACTGCCTTATTCGTATTTCCACTTCCATGATACTTGCTATTTGCTCTAAGTTGTGTTACTTTAACTCTCTTTACTTTGGTTTCCTCTATTTTTAAATGGTGAAGCAAGTCATATCTTACATATGAAGTTGTTTTGAAGATTAAAACAGCCAAAGTCTGTAAAGTGCAAAGAATGTTTGACATATAGTACTGTGCAAGCATTGCACTATTGCCATTTTCATGTCTAATGCTGCAATTATACTATGTCCAGCTGTAGTATGTGACCAACACCAACAAGACACACAAGCATCATTTCTTTTTTTTTTTATTGTATTTTATGTTTTGGGGTACATGTGAAGAACATGCAAGATTGTTGCATAGGTACACACGTGGCAGTGTGATTTGCTGCTTTCCTCCCCTTCACCTATATCTGGCTTTTCTTCCCATGCTAT